>CM062817.1:316899910-317102909 GCA_031772625.1 Pinus tabuliformis
TGTGCGCTTTTCCATTCAATTTTCAATTACCTTGCGTTTATCAATCAATAGCAACGGTGACACTGAAAATGGCTCAAAAACCAAGGTGTTTGCTTGCTTTTCTTTTTGGTATGGCCACCGAACTCTCCTTGTCGGTGAGAGCGGAAGCTCTTGTGTTATGCGCCCACAGGGTATGTTTGAGTTAAGGTGTGTCTAGTTCTTTGCCCAAGTGCTTTTAAAGGGGAGAGATAGTTCTTTGTCCAAGTGCTTTTAAAGGGGAGAGATGTCTAATGTTGTCATAGTGTTGGTTTTACCAAGCTATTATAAATTGAGACATGTGTCACCAATATTTAAACAAAAGCAAATAACATTAAGTGCAAATATCTATTAATTTATGTATAAAATATCTCAAAATATTGATTGGGCCCACAACTGTCCATAAATAGTCTTTTAAGTATTAACAGTGTAAATCATCTTGTCCCTACTAGAAGCACAAAGTAGAAGTCACTTCAACCCTCACTGATCTGAACTAAAGCTATGTATATCCCAAATGCATACTTGCACATAATAAAACTTGATGTATGTTGGCCATAATGGTTGTGTTATTCAACAATTAAATCCAATGTGTTCAATAAATGACACCCAACCTATTAAATTCAATAAATGACCCCCAAACCATTAAATTTCCCAAGAAAATAGAGGAAAGCACACGGACCAACCATTAAAAATTCTCAGCGATTGGATCACATCCAAATCAATCCAAATCAATCCAAATCACACATTCAAAATGAAGCCATTGTAATAGATGTCGATTTTTGCCACCAATTAAATTAAGGTGCAAAAAACTATAAAAGAAGTTCAACGACTACTACACCAAGGACATTTTTAAGACAAAAGAAATCTTTTGTCTTAAAAGGTCACTTTTTATTTTAATTATTTTACATTAAAATTTAATATCAATTAAATTGTCTTAAATATAAAATTTAAGACAAAAACAATTTGAGACAAATATATTTTAAGACAAAAACAACTTAAGACAAATATATTTTAAGACAAAGTTCTAAATTTAAGACAAAAAAAATTTTTAAGACAAAACTTTATATTTAAGACAAAAGCACTTTAAGAAAAAAATATTTTAAGACAAAAACAGTTTGAGACAAAAATATTTTAAGACAAAACTTTATTTTAAGACAAAAATAGTTTAAGACAAAATTATTTTAAGACACAACTTTATATTTAAGACAAAAACAGATTGAGACAGAAGTATCTTAAGACAACTTTATATTTAACACAATGACACCTTAAGATGAAACTCATTTAAGACAAATAACAATTAAGACAAAAACATATCAATTTAAGAAAATATTATCTAAGAACTACAAAATTGACTCTCACAGTGCACCCTAAGTCTGCCACATTGTGGGCTACTACTGTATCACACCTATACCAATGCTGCTGTTTCACTTTCCATTCATGTTATCTTATATAAAGACAATGACTTGTTGGGCTCTTCGTTTTGTGGGGGTAGCCAACTCTGAAGAACATGAAAACTTTCCATGGCAAGATTTACCAAACATTAATTACTCTTTTGTCCCTTCGATCTCGATTGATACGATTAGAGACAACTTGTATTCGTTGCATTTGAGACTACTACATGGAGTGGAAGTTTAAGACAATTTTTTAAGACAAAATAAATCTTTTGTCTTAAAACTTTCAATATGATGCACTAGTAAAAAAGGTAAAGGATTAGGGGTTCATCTTTATGCTATTGATGGTTTCTTCGAGAAGTAGAGCGATGGAGGTTGATAACAACTAATGGGATTGATTTGATAATCACCCTATGAGTGATCTCAATTAAGATTTATTACATGAAGGTATTACAGACTCATGTGCTAGTGTGTGTCTATGTTATTTAGGCAACAGATCGATCAGATTGCGAATACACAGACACTTGAAATGGAAAACAGCAGAGAAATACAGTAAGAAAATATAAGAACAGAAGAATTTAATAAGGAGTTCACCCTATCCTTTAGGGCTACATCTCCGGTCTAGCTCTCAGTGGTGGCCTTCTTTTATTGTGTCTTAAAGAAGAGAATTTCAATGAAGGAGTTCAATATGAGTCTCTTGAAACAGAATTTGCTTGGCAAGGCAACTCTTGGATTCCCCAAGCCACTAGAGTGCACAGACTCTTTTCCTCACCAGCTCTTTGACCTCTTTGGTCTTTGATGGAAAGAGCCCAATGTGGTGCTCCGTCCTGACAGATCCTCTTAGGGATGGCTTGAATCTCTCAAGCTCTCTGGTGCTCGACGTTGCCTTTGGTCAGCTCAGCCCTCTGTCTTCTTTTTGCTTCTTTTGCTTCACTGCCTTTCTTCATTTTCTCTGTCTTCTTCCTTTTCCTCTCCATCTCCCTCTCAGCGTTCGGTGTCTTTTTCTTCATCTGTTCATGGCTTTAAAGGCATTCGATCCCATGGTTGTTTGATTCCCCTTCCACTTCTGTTGAATCGCCTACTGCAGCTTCGCTTGGAGCTCCTTGCTTCCGCATCATCATTAGGCTCACAGGGAGTGGCCACTTTTCCTCCTGCAATTGCGCCAGCTTGTTTCATCGGTTCAGTTTTTCTGTTATGTCATGGAATGTGTCATCTGCCACCTTGGCGGTCAAATTGGACGTCAAATTTTTATAGATCGTGGCTTAATCCCCTATCGATTTCGACTTTCCCATTGGGCGCAATCTCAGCTGTTAGATCTGGGCCTTCCAGATCCGACGCCGTTCACACATTTCGTACGGTTGACTTGCTCGACCGTTAGCACGCGATGAGCAATGATTTTCTCTCTCCTCCGCTTGCCATGCGTCGGCCGTTGAGTGGGATCTCTACATTTTCGCCAAAACTGCTTACTGCCCAAGGGTGCCCCTGATAAATACCGCCGATTTTTGGAGCGCGAGTCCTGCCTTAGCCTTTAGCCTTTTCCCCATGGTTTTCCTGGGTCCCATGCGACCAAGCGCTCGGGGCCTCTCCTTCTCGAGGGGTTTTGCCCAGCGATGCGAATCGTGCATCAAAAATTGCCTCCTTTTCCCGATTCGGGCCTCCCAGGGGCTAGTTTCGCCTCCTGCGTAGTCTCCATGGGCCTCGGTCAACGCGCTTTGATCGAGGTCCTCGTCGTTCCACGTTGGCTGCTAACTACCACTGTTTAGAGGTGTTTTTGATCACTGCTCTTAATTCTTTGAAGCCTGTCCCGACCTGATACAGTCATGGTTTGCTGATAACTTTTCTTTATAGATCCAATTCAGACCACGTCCTTCCCACTAAAAAGCTTTTGGACCACCAAAATTTGGTTTTCAAGCATCAACTAAGTGAGGGCACTGTTTTCTCACTTGTCCAATCTCAATCCACTTTGCACCACTCAGATTTGAACCTTTGAGCCCTACCCTGAGGTACTCAACATCTCCTCTGCGCGTCGTCCTCACCTTCCTATCCAACACTGTGTCTTCCTACAATTCATTAAGATATTCAGGTAGTAGGTCATCAATAGAAGGAAACTGGCTTTTCTCTTCAAGATCCTCAATCAGTGAGGGTTCAAACAATCTCAAGGAATTTACATTTACAACTGAGTAGATGTGCATGTAAGCTGGTAGATCAAGGAGAAAAGCATTCTCACCAATCTTCTCGAGTATTCTGAAAGGTCCATACCTGATAGGTTTTAGCTTCTTACCTTCACCTTGCATCTTATTCTTGCTGATATACAACCAGACCTGGTCACCAGCTTGAAAACTATGCTCCATCCGATGCTTGTCATGCCTAGCCTTATATTTGGCTTGGATATTTTCCAGCTGTTCCTGTACTGCCTGGTGGATCTCCTGGATTTTTTCAATGAACCTAGTTGCCTTGTCCACATCGCTATGTCCATCAACTATGGTATCTTTACCAAAGACAAAATCCAAATGAGACCTTGGTATGAAACCAAAACAGGTCTCAATAGGAGATCTCTGTGTAGAAGAATGTTTTGCTCTGTTGTAAGCATGCTGCACATAAAAAAAATGTTCATCCAAAAACTTAGGGTGTTTGCTGCAATATTCTCTGAGTAACTGGATCACTGTCCTGTTAACTACTTCTGTCTGGCCATCAGTTTGTGGATGAAAAGATGTGCTTTTCTTAGTTTGGCATCCATCAGTTCCCACAAACTTGACCAAAACTTCCCCACAAATCGGGTTTTTTGATCAGATACAATAGAAGTAGGCAATCCAAAATGAACCCATACATGTTCAAAGAACATTTTGGCAGTTTGTTCAGCTGTAATCTGTTTATTACAAGGTATCAAAATACACATTTTGTTGAACCTATCCACAACAACATATAGATAATCATGACCTTTTCTAGATTTAGGCAGTTCCCCAACAAAATCCATGGAAACACTTTCCCGAGGGTGAGAAGGTACTGGTAATGGAGTGTACAAGCCTAGTTTTCTGTTGCTGGGCTTGCTTTTAGCACACATAGTACACCCTCTTACATATCTAGAAACTGTCTCATTCATTTTTGGCCAATAACAAAATCTTTGCAGCTGTGCGACCATTTTACTTACCCCAAAGTGACCTGACATCAGGGAAGTGTGTGCTTCTCTAATTATCTTTACTCTCTTAGTTTGTGGAATGTAGAGTTTCCCACAATGGTATAAGAGTTAGTCCTTTACATGATAATCCAATTCTTCTACTCTTTTGCCTTGATTGAAAATTGCATATACATCTTTAAAGCCTATTTCTTGAGTATATTGTTCAATGTAGCTTTCATGTAGCACAAAATTATGCTTAAGTATAATAGATTCATTTATAATGGGTCTAGATAACATGTCTGCAATTTTGTTATGTATGCCCTTTTTATATCTGATGACTAAATGAAACTGTTGTAGAAAACCCATCCATCTATAGTGTCTTGATTGTTGCAACTTAGTTTGGGAGTGTAGATATTGAAGTGGTTGATGATCAGTATGTATTACTATCTCTTTGCCCATTAAGTAATGTTTCCACTTTTTCTCACTCTGAACTAATGCATACAATTCTTTATCTTATGTAGGATAGTTAACTACTGTAGGATTAAAAGTCTC
Source organism: Pinus tabuliformis (assembly GCA_031772625.1). Taxonomy (NCBI): domain Eukaryota; kingdom Viridiplantae; phylum Streptophyta; class Pinopsida; order Pinales; family Pinaceae; genus Pinus; species Pinus tabuliformis. Next base: position 316,904,984 of record CM062817.1, read on the forward strand.
AGAATGATAACATATGGGTTTGCCGCGCTGTGTCAACACTGCTCCCATAGCGTAGTCACTGGCATTAGTTTGGATCTCTAATGGTCTTTGCAGATCAAGTAGTGTTAGTATAGGTGCTATACTAATCTTTTCTTTCAAGGTGTCGAAGGCTTTCTGATGTTTTCCTCCTCACTAAAACACCTTGTTCGATCCTGTTAAAGCATGTAAGGGAGCTGCAATTGAGGAAAAGTTAGAAATGAACTTCCTCCAATATTGTGCTGCTCCTAAGAAGCTTCTCACTTCTGTAGCAGACTTGGGCTTACGCCAGTTTACACTGACTGCCACTTTAGAGAGATGTATCTTCAATTCACCACCCCCTACTATATGACCCAAGTAATTTGGAGATGTTTTGCCAAATTCACATTTTGAGAGTTTAACATAAAGTTTTTCTCTTTTCAAAACATCCAGTGTCTGCTTAACATGATTTAAATTTTCTTCCCATGTTTTACTAAAAATCAGAATATCATCAAGATACACAATAACGAAATCATCAAGAAAAGGTCTGAGTACATCATTCATTAATCTCATGAAAGTAGCAGGAGCATTAGTTAAGCCAAAAGGCAGAACTAGCCACTCATATAATCCCTGCTTTGTTTTGAAAGCAGTCTTCCATTCATTTTGTTCTACAACTCTGACCTGATGGTATCCACTATGCAAGTCTAGCTTGGTGAAATAAACGACTTCCTTCAATTGATCTAAAATATCATCTATGCGTGGAAGGGGATAATGATTTTTTATTGTTATATTATTAAGTGCTCGATAGTCAATGCACATTCTCCACGAGCCATCTTTCTTTCGCACCAAAATGATTGGTGACCCACATGGTCATGTGCTAGGCCTGATGAACCCCTTCTCGAGCAACTCCTGCACCTACTTCTTGATTTCAGCATTCTCTAACGCTGACAATCTGTACATTCCAATGTTAAGCAATGGAACATCTTGCTGCAAAATAATATCATGTACTATTTCCTTTTTGGGTGGCAAACCTTTAGGTTCTTGAAACAAGATATCATACTCTGAAACAACCTTTTCTATATCAGCTTACTGTTTAGCATTATAGCCCTCAAATACATTGGTTTTATCAGGTTTCTTTTCCTTTACAAGCATCAATAAGAATTGTTTGCATGAATTTATCATTCTTTTCATCTGCCTTTAGTTTATGAGAGTATAATTATTCTTGAGCTTATGGGCTCTTACAAAGTATTCAACTCCATCTTTAACAAGTACATACTTGTTCTCAGCTCTATAGAAAATATCATTTCTATCATACAAGTAAGGACTTTCTAAAACACTTCCATGTATATCCAAAGGAATTATTTCTAACTCCACCTCATCTACAAATGCTGACCCAAAAGAAAACTTGAGTTTGCACTGTCTAGTCACTTGTAGTTGTGCTTTATCATTGAACCATCCTAATGGGTATGGTTTCTTGTGAGGTGTAGTTTCTAATCCCAATTTCTTTACAATTGCTTCAGAAATTAAATTTACTTGTGAGCCACTATCAAACAAAGTATCAATCTTTTGATATTTGGAAACAACTCGAATATGCAAAAGCTCATGCCTTTTTCTCTCATTCTCTTCATCAATAACATATTGAGCATAATTACTAGTAGATGCTTTAGAATTCTTACCTTTGATACCTCCGGCTGCAATGGTTGTTTCATCTCCCGAGTTTGACCCCAAATCTTTCTGAATAGCTGCAGCAGTCTTCTTCTTCTTGACCTCAAACTTCTTAGGCCTCAGCTTTGGATGCAGAATCCAACAATGCTCATCATCATGCCCATCCTTTTTACAATGAGTGCAAGAAGCTTTGCTTTTCTGTGCAGTGTTAGCCTTCCTTGCTTTCCACTTCTTCTTTCTCTTCTCCTTGCTTTTGCTTGCAGTGGGTTGGGATGGTCCCCCAACTTCTGGATTTCCATTCTTTCCTCTAGCTTCTAGATGAGTAGCTTGTACAGATACCTCATCTATACTAGTGGGATTAAACATGAGGATGGTATGCCTCATGTAGTTGTGTAGACCACCAATGTACTTCAACAGAGTTTCTGGTAAGTCTAATGAAATTCCTAGACTCAATGCTCTCTTTCTAAATTCTTGAGTGTACCCTTGCACACTTTTCCCTTTCAACTGCCGAAGAGTTTGCCAACTCATCATGGCTTGTTGCATGTAGGCCAATGGGTAGAACTGCTTTTTGATTGCAGAAACAAATTCATTCCAAACAGAGATAGTTTTACCATGTCTTTTCATATGAGCTTGGGTTCTGCCTTCCCACCAAATCAAGGAAGTGCCTCCTAGGCGTAGGCTTGCCGGCTGAATCTTGCTCTTGTGTGAGTTGATGTTCTGTACTATGCAATAAACATCAATTTTTCTAATCCAATTGTCCAACTTTTCTGCATTTAACTCTCCATCATATATAGGCAAATCAAATTTAACATCTAGTTTGATTAAGGATGCTTTCTTGTTATGCACAGGGCTATTAGGAGGTGTGAGAAAGCTTTCCTCTTTCCCTTTTCCTTTGGAGTGGTCATGGAAGTGAGACTCATCTTCTTCTTTGTCTTATTTAGAGCCTGATGAGTCTTCATCCTTATGTTTTCTAAAGTCCCTATACATTTCTTCTACCATGGAATTTATAGCTAGGAAACTTTCTATGAATTGAGGGTCTGGCCCCACAAAACCTTCCTCTGACATTGTCTTCTAAGGATAGACTCTCCCAATTTTAGGATTAGTTTCCATCAACTCTCATTCTCCTAATTTGAGCTTTGATCTAGTGAGCATTCACAACTAACCCAACACAAGATTGGCTAACCTTTACAGTCTAAAGCTCTAATACCACTTGATTTGATAATCACCCTATGAGTGATCTCAGTTAAGATTTATTACATGAAGGTATTACAAACTCATGTGCTGGTGTGTGTTTATGTTATTTAGGCAACGGATCGATCAGATTGTGAATACACAGACACTTGAAATGGAAAACAACAGAGAAATACAGTAAGCAAATATAAGAACACAAGAATTTAATAAGGAGTTCACCCTATCCTCCAGGGCTACATCTCCGGTCCAGCTCTTAGTGGTGGCCTTCTTTTATTGTGTCTTAAAGCAGAGAATTACAATGAAGGAGCTCAATATGAGTCTCCTGAAACAGAATTTTCTTGGCAGGGTGGCTCTTGGATTCCCCAAGCCACTAGAGTGCATAGACTCTTTTCCTCACTAGCTCTTTGACCTCTCTGGTCTTTGATGGAAAGAGCCCAGTGTGGTGCTCAATCCTGACAGATCCTCTCAGGGATGGCTTGAATCTCTCAAGCTCTCTGGTGCTCGACGCTGCCTTTGGTCAGCTTGGCCCTCTGTCTTCTTTCTGCTTCTTTTGCTTCACTGTCTTTCTTCATTTTCTCTATCTTCTTCCTTTTCCTCTCCATCTCCCTCTCGGTGTTTAGTGTCTTTTGCTTTGTCTGTTCATGGCTTTAAAGCCATTCGATCCCATGGTTGTTTGATTCCCCTTCCACTTCCGTCAGATCGCCTGCTGCAGCTTCGCTTGGAGCTCCCTGCTTCGGCGTCATCATCAGGCTCACAGGGAGTGGCCACTTGTCCTTCTGCAACTACGCCAGCTTGCTTCGTCGGTTTAGTTTTTCCGTTATGTCATGGAATGAGTCATTTGCCACCATGGCGGTTAAATCAGACATCAAATTCTTATAGATCATGGCTTAATTCCCTCTCGATTCTGGCTTTCCCATCGGGCACGATCTCAACTGTTAGATATGGGGCCTCCAGATCCGACGCTATTCGTACATTTCACACAGTTGACTTGCTCGACCGTTAGCATGGGATGAGTGGCAATTTTCTCTCTCCTCCGCTTGCCATGTGTCGGTTGCTGAGTGGAATCACTCTGTTTTAGCCAAAAATTCTTACCTCCCAAGGGTGCCCTCGATAAATACCGCCGATTTTTGGAGCATGGGTCCCGCCTTAGCCTTTAGCCTTTTCCCCATGTTTTCTGGACTCCCATGCGACTGAGCGCTCAAGGCCTCTCCTTCTCGAGGGGTTTTGCCCAACGATGCGCGATTAGCGCTAATTGCGCATCAAAAACTGCCTCCTTTTCGCGATCCGGGCCTCCCAGGGGCTAGTTTTGCCTCCTGCGTAGTCTCCATGGGCCTCGGTCAGCGCACTTTGACCAAGGTCCTTGTCGTTCCACACTGGATGCTAACTTCCACTATTTAGAGGTGTTTTTGATCGCTGCTCTTAATTCTTTGAAGCCTATCCTGACCTAATACAGTCATGGTTTGCTGATAACTTCTCTTCATGGATCCAATTCGGATCAGGGATTTAGGGTGATGGAGGCCGAAAACAGAGGTGTGTGTCATGAGAGGAGTGATGGAGGCACTTTCAAAGAACGTTAATAGGTGGTAACATAGTTGGAGTACTTTTCAGGGTCTCCATCGATTGTGTTTTAATATGTGTTTTTTGACTGTTTTATTTATTTTGAACACTACTTATATCCATTGGTTGTTGTTATTAGCACATTTTTGTGCTAGATTGGCAACATGGATTAGATTCACCTAAAGGATTGTTGAAAAATGCAACAAGAAATTCTCAATTTGATTTTGCCTTGATTAAATTGAGAAAATTTGAATTTCCACATCAGCAGACAACTTGGATGCAATTAGCTTGTATGACATGGTTTGTGTCACCCATTTTACTCAATAAATTCGAGTTGGAGGAGTTAGAGTTCAGTTAAGCATGTGTGATTTCTAATTTGTAGCAATCAAAGTCAATTATCTCAAGTTGTTTTCAGTTAAACTAGTTATAACTGTTGGAGGAACTAGTGGAAGGCTAGTTGTGCAGTGGGACTTCAGTCAAATGCAGTGATCATCTAGTTAAGTGATCAATCATCCAAAAATTGCTAAGGCATGAAAACAATTCGAGTTCCCAAGCTATGGTGGAAATTCCAAGGCAGTGTACTATTAGTTGTAGACTAGTCTTAAGCATACAGGTGTTGCATGTAGTCACATGATCAACTTTAGGAATTGTGCAATCCATTTTGGAAGAAACATAAATAATAGGGGCCTAATTTCTCAAGGAATTGCACAAGGAAATAGGGGCTCAAGCAGAGGCATAAATTGACAAAGTTTGGGTTTGAGCTTCTTAGTGAGCAGAGAGATAGGTTATTCACTTACGGGTTGTGCACAGTTGAGTAAATCAATTGTAATACATCTATATTCATAAGATTGATGCAAGAAGGCATTGGAGTTATTAGAAGATTTCTTTCCCCACGAAAAATATTGTGTGCATGTATTTTATTTCTTATTGCATGTCTGAATTTTTTGTTCTAAATTGTGAATTAACTTTCGTAGAGTAGTAGAGTAGGTCTGTGTCTTATGATTTTGAAAAAACTTCATGATGAGTTGCAAATCTACACCATAATTTCTACATTGTATCATAGCAGGATTCACATTAGAGCAGGAATTTCGAATTTGTTTCTCAGGAGGTTTGAATTTGTAGTTCAGTGTAGCAAGATCTCTTAAGAACTAAAAATATGACCTTCAACGGGCTGAGGCTAGAGTATTCCTTGGAAGGCAACTCTAATTTCATTGACTGGAAGGATCGCATGGAGGAGGTATTCGATGACAATGGATTTCTAGAATACATCAAGAGAGATGTTACAAAACTAGCAGAATCTGATGCCCAAAACCTTGCTCAGTGGAAGAAAGTTGTAGCCAAGGTGTGGATAATAATATTGGAGGGAGTATGAGACCACATTGTCAACAATCTCCATGGGGATGAAAATCCTTATGAAATGTGGCAGGCACTCACAAATATGTTCTAGAATAGTAGTGACCACAAAAAGTTGGTGCTCAAGGATAAACTTTGAAATATCAAGATGTAGAAGAATGACTTTACCCTGCAATATCTGAGGAGGTTCACACAAGTTCGTGATGAGCTTGTAGGAGTTGGTGTTACTCTTTCAAAGGATGACTTGGTAAGAATATCCCTTATGGGCCTTCCCAAGAGTTGGCATAGCTATCAAGATTAAGTGAACGGGAGGGAGAAACTACCGAATTGGGAACACTTATGGTACGATTTGGTACAAGAGGAAATAGGGCAGAATACTAGAGATGGGATGTCATCCAAGGGCAAGGATGGCGAAAAAATTACATTGGTTGGAAAGGGAAAGAAGGGAAAAGGGGAACAAATCTTAAACCAAACCAAAATCCAACCAAAGGAGAAAGAATAAAGATTTTTCAAAAATTAAATGCTTCCATTGTCACGAATAAGAGCACTATGCCATGAAGTGCCCACAGAAAAAGGCAAGTGAGAAGACCTTAGGAGGAGCAATGGGTGAAGCCTTGGATTCATAGTTCGACCTTGACTTTACCCTTATCGCATGCATGTCCAACATAGTGATGGGGAGCGTTATTCCACATGACAGGGTGTAGAGACTTTTTCAGTGACTTGCAGGAGAAAGATCTCCAGATGCACATCAAGCTAGGGGATGACGAAAGGTACAACATGACCATTATTGGTATAGTCACCTCTCAGAGGGAGTCAGGCTCCCCTCTCAGGCTAAAGGATGTCATGTTTGTTTTAGGCCTAAAGAAAAATCTCATCTCTGTTGCAGTTTTGAAAGACCGTGGTTATGACGTGATCTTCAACAAAGGAAAAACATTCCTGACACACATAGCCATGAGACAGGTGAAGAAGATTGGGGTTTTTGTGAAGAATCTATATAAGTTAGATGTGGAATATTGTGTTGCATTAAAAATTAAGGAAGAGAAAGTGTAGGGGCATGATGTAGGTGAACTTTAACACATAAGCCTTGGCCATTTACAACAAATATCCACTAGCCTCCCTAAAGGAGCACTTGAGCAGTGGGATGTATGCAAAGGATGTACCTTGGGGAAGTACATAAAATTTTCATTTCATGATCGGGACAACAAAGCGCATGCAGTCCAAGAAAGGATCCACTTTGATGTCTGTGGACCTTTCTTTATAGCCTCCACTTCCCGACACAAATATTTTGTCCTTTTTATTGATGACTTCTCACATAAGTGTTGGATCTCTTCATGCGGAAGAAATATGAGACATTCTCCAAGTTCATAGAATTCAAGGCACTGTTTGAGAAAGAAGGTGAAGGCTCTGAGGAGAAATAATGGAGGTGAGTATGTGCTGAATGAATTTAAAAATTTATGTGCGAAAGAAGGCATTCAACGAGAGTTGACAACACCCCACAACCCACATCAGAATGGGGTGGTTGAGAGAAATATCCATAGAATTTTGGGAGCAACAAGGGTGATGTTGCATGACCAAGGCCTACCTTTGCATTTGTGGGTTGAGGCATGCAATACAACAGTTTGTTTGCAGAACTAAAGTTCTCATCGTATTCTTGGCATGATTACACCGAAGGAGGCTTTCTTGAGAAGAAAGTCAGATGTGTCACACTTCAATATTTTTGGAGCCTTTGTTTACTACCATGTCTCCAAAGAATCAAGGAATAAGCTTTAGTCGACAACAAAATTTGGGGTATTTGTGGGTTACACAAAAACTCCCCACAACTAACATGTGTACTTGCCATCACTCATAATGATAGTTGTGTGAAGGGATGTAAATTTTGATGAGGAGAAATCTATGTGGTGCTCTCTTGAGAGGGAGCTTTAGATGCCACCAAAAGATGAGATTTTAGCTCAAAAAGAGGAACCTCAGGAAGTTGTAGAGAAACCACAAATTGTGGAGCAAAGAGTGGAGACATTCACTAAAGAAAAAGAACTAAGGAAGTTGATAGACTTGTGCAGGATGCGAGGGAGAATGTGGGATATCCTTCAAATTTGCGTAAGCAAAGGAGGTCACCTGAGAGGTACACTGGCTACATGGCTCTTATGACTGAGCTTATAGAGATTGAGCCATCCTATTTTGAGGAAGAAATAGAGAAACCTATATGGGTTGATGCAATGGTGGAGGAATATGAATCCATTGCAAAGAACCGTGTTTGGGAAAAGATCCCAAGAACAACATATAAATCAATAGTGGGTTTGAGATGGATCTTCAAGGTGAAGCAGGAAACAAATAGAAGAATAGGGAAGTATAAGGCTAGATTTGTGGCCAAGGGGTACTCTCAAGTTGAGGGAATTGACTATGAGGAGACATTTTCTCTTGTAGTAAGGTACTCATCCATTAGATCAATTCTTGGTCTTGCTACACAGATGGGGTGGAATATCCACCAGATGGGTGTAAAAACAACATTTATAAATGGGGTTATTAAGGAGGAGGTGTACATAGAGTAACAAAAAGGTTTTGAGACATTTGATCAAGAGTCTCATGTGTGCAGACTCAAGTGAGCATTGTATGATCTCAAACAAGCACCTCGTGCTTGGTACACCAAGATCAATAGTTATCTCACCAGTTTTGGTTTCACCATAACTGAAGCAGATGTAAATCTCATCACATATGGATAGAAGGTAAATTTCTTATTATTGTCTTATATGTTGATAATTTTATTTTAACTAGTGATGAGACGTTGATCATATCTTGCAAGGAGGACCTTTCAAGGGAATTATAAATGAAGGACATGGGTCTCATGCACTAGTTTCTCAGGTTGGAAGTATGACAAGGTGATGGGGAATTATTTGTCTCTCAAGAAAAGTATGAAAATGACATACTGCAGATATTCTACATGGAGAGTTGTAAACCCATGGAAACACCTCTAACGAATAACTAAAGGAAGGAGGATGCCACTTTAGGTGAAGTGGATGCTACCATTTATCAATAGCTAGTGGGTCCACTCATGTATCTTGTGAACACATGACCAGATATGTGATGTGGAGTCAACAAGCTAAGACACGCTATGGCTAGGTCAACCAAACTATTTTGGAAGGCAAGTAAGCATGTTTTATGGTACCTCACAGGCACTACCCAGTTTGGACTATGGTACAAACGAGCAAAGGGAGTGAAGTTGTGGGGCTTCACAGATTCAAATTGGGCATGAAGTCCATTAGAATGAAAGAGTACATCAAGTGTAATTTTTAGTGTTGGCTCTGTAGTTGTTTCTTGGTAGGACAAGAAGTAAAGATCTGTGGTGCTTAGCTAGACAAAAGCATAATACATGGCTGCAAGTCAAGAAACATGTGAGGTGATACGGATGAGGAAGATACTTGTTGGACTATTTGGTCAGATGATGGATCCAATTGTGATAATCAGAGTTGCATCAATCTCTCTGAGAATCCTATATTTCATGATCAATCCAAGCATATAGATATCCAATATCACCATTTACGAGACTGTGTCTAGAGGGAGATGATGTTGCTACACTCCATTCGAATAGAGGAGAAAAATGTTGACATTTTGACAAAAGCTTTGTCAAGAGGGAAGTTCGAATTCCGTAGGTGTAGGATATGGGTGGTTGATAATCCATTTCTTGCAGAGAGGGAGTCTTGAAAAATGTAGCAAGAAATTCTCAATTTGATTTTTCCTTGATTAAATTGAGAAAAATTGAATTTCCACATCAACATAGAGCTTGGATGTAGTTAACTTGTGTGACATGGCTTGTGTGAGCTGGTTTACATAGTAAATTTGAGTTGGAGGAGTTAGAGTTTAGTTAAGCATGTATGATTGCTAATTTGTAGTAATCAAAGTCAGTTATCTCAAGTTGTTTTCAATTAAACTAGTTCCAACTACTTGAGGAACTTGTGGAAGGTCAATTGTGTAGTGGGACTTTAGTCAAACTCAGTGATCATCCAGTTAACTAATCAATCAACCCAAAATAGCTAATACATGGAATATTCGAGTTCCCCATCTGTGGTGGAGATTCAAAGGCAGTGTAACATCAATTATAGACTAGCCTTGAGTGTACAAGTGTTGCATATAGTCAGATGATCAACCTTGGGAATTTTGCAATCCATTTTATAAAAATTCCTAAATAATAGGGGCCTAATTTCTCATGGAATTGCACAAGGAAACATGGGCTCAAGCACAGGTAGAAATTTACTAAGTCTAGCTTAGAGATTCTCAGTGAGCAGAGAGACAGGTTATTCACTTGTAGGTTGTGCTCAGTTGAGCAAATAAATTGAAATACATTTCTATTGATCATATTAATGCAAGTAAACATTGGGGTTTTTAGCATATTGTTTTCCATAGGAAAAATTTTGTGTGCATGTGTGTTATTTCTTATTGCATGTATGAAATTTTTGTTCTAAATTGTGAATTAACTTTTGGAGAGTAGTAGAGTAGGCTTGTGTCTTATGATTTTGATTAAAACTTCATGAGTAGTTGCAACTCTACACCATAATTTCTACAAGGATGGTGGAGGCAAATTACAGAATATTCGTTAGTAGACAATATGCCTACTTCAAAATATCTATGACAACTTTTGCGAGAAGAAGACGTTGAGGATAAAAGATTGGATTTTCGAAGAATTAGTCACAAAATTCACAAGGGTGGTAATTTTGGTTGCAGGTGTGGAGGTAGATGGATTAAATGTAATTTTGGCTGCATGTGTGTAGGTAGACAAGTCACAGTTACTCCTTTTATTTTTGTCGATGATGTGTTACTATTTGGTAGATTGACCTATTTTGATTGGTCTTTGGATTCCTTATGAATAATATTAAATCTCATATGATTTCTTCTTCCCTAGATGATGCATTGGTAATGGAGATTTATCGTATTTTTGGTGTTATCTCCACTGCGTTGGATGCAGAGTTTAAATATCTTAGATTTATGCTCCAACCTAATTGTTATGGAATTAAGGATTGGAGTTGAATTATAAAGAAAATCCACTGTATACTTTTATCATGGGCATATAGGAGGCTCTCCCTAGGAGGCAAGTTGACTCTAGTTCGACCAGTCCTTCAGAGCATCTCTGTATATTAGCTTCATATTTTCACTCTACCTAAGAATATCAGTAAATGTATCTTTCCAGCTTCATCTTGGCATGGGACAATTTGTGTCGTAAAGGATAGAGTGGGTCTGGTTGTTGTTTACTCTGTATGGAGGTGATGGATGACCAGAATCATCTATTTCTTTGATTCTCCTTAGTAAAATCAATTTGGAATGCTGTATTTAATATGTTGCATTTACAGGTAGATTTGAACTACTCTTTTTTGGTTTATTGTATTCGGAACTATATTATTGAATATAAAACATTTGGACCACTTCCAATATACATTGGAGTTTTGACCCAAAGAATGCATTACTGTCCCAAGCTCCTTTGTTGTGATACATCCACCTCCATCCTTGTCAAAAAAGCTAAAAGCCTCCCTGAGCTTAGACATAACCTCCATCCCATTCCTTTAGTAGATAAAATCCTTCTCTCATTTTCTGACCATGCCAATCTACCCTCCATCCCATATTCTCTCATGAGCCCTCTGTAAACCACCATTTCATTCAAGGATGGGGATTTTGATGCCTACTCTAACCATATTTGTTAGATAATTTCCCCATTTTCTTGCTTATGGTTTCTTGAGTTGGCCTCTTCTAAATATTCCCTACTCTCCTTAAATTATTTGGAAGGTATCCTTTGGCTACTAACCCCAGTTTACTAGAGATCCTTGACATGTCCCTTGAAATTTTGATTTGGCCCCATGATATGTTTTATGCCAGTGAGTCAAAAGCTTTAGATTTATTTTCCACATATTCATTCATGACCAAACACTATACCACTAGTTCTAAGAATCTTGTGGTTACTATCACCACAATAAATGTATATTGTATTTTAGAGGAGATAAGAATTGTATATTTCCCTTTGGGACACTCCAAAAATATTTTGATGCACCCTATTTGTCTAACGCTCTAGTATACTTTATGACCTTAATTCCCATTCCATGTTCATCCATGTGGATGCACTTTATGATGTTCTAGGACAACCTAATGTCCTTGTCAACTCCCTCTCATCTTCCTTGTCATGTTTTCTAGGACTTGTGTATCCAACAAGAAATTTGGGAGATGAATGACATCAAGGTAGAAAATCAAGGGGTTTTCAAGTCATTTATTTAGGGTTCCCACTAGCATAGTCCCACCATATGATTCACCCAATCCCTAAATTGGGGTTTAGTGCTATTTCAATTAATTATTAGATGATCATGGTGGGCCATAATTCCAGGTTAAATGTTATGACTCTTCATAGGATATTATTGGAGATACTTTAGGAGACACCTCTTTGGCTAAAGGGTCAAGGAAGGATTTTGACTTCAATATCAAACCATCAACCATATCCTCAACATTTGTCCCATCAACCATATCCTCAACATATCGAACCAACAATCAAGAAGACAACTGAGGTGAAGCATGGGAATCCTCTCTCACTTACATTTTTCAGGATATATATCAATCTGTGAATGCCTCTACACTCCACCTATTGTGCATCAATAAAAATTTTGGTTGCCTCACTGTCCACCAAGATGGATACATGTTGTCCCAACACTGTGCCTTTGATTGCCAAAATTGTAAAATTGGGATTTTCCATGTCAAAATTTTAATTCAAGACTGACCATGCATTGGAAGGCCATTAACACAATATTAGGACATAAAAATTGAATAATTGACACAATATCAAATTCAATACATACATTGAGTTTTGTCTCACAAGGTATCTAGATGCTAATTGAGCAAGTTCACACAAAGAGATAAAGGTAATGTCATGATACATTGTTCAATTTGTAATCAAGAGCATTACCTTGGATAAGGGAGAAGTAACATTTAGTTTCTTTCTCAAATACAAAGGCAAAATTATGAATCAATGTTAAATGCCTTTTGTGAAGAAATGTTGTAAATGGTGTTAGAAAGCTTGCATTGTAGGCAAGACCCTCACACCATACTAGATTGTGTTAACCAAAGCATGTTAACCATGTCCAGTGATCTCAAATTTCATGAGCATGTTCAATGAGTGACCATAAATGAGGGGTGTCAGAGTGGCTAATAATCATAGCTTATAGTGGATGATTGTAATCGTACATAACATCCATGGTCCAAGTCATTTGTTTGGTGCCCATTGTTGGTGAATCATTGTATTGCATCATGGTAGCATTATCTTTCCTTTTTTAAAGCAAAAATATATTGAAAATAAATTAAGTTAAGTCTCATGCAAATGTTCAATATTGTTGTGTTGTGAGTGGTTTGCATATTATATCTATCATATATCTATAATCACTTATTTCAAGACTACTTTAAGAAATAAAGGAAGAGGTGCAGGGCCTTTTCACAAGAAGGACTCCCACCAACTCCTCTCCTCGTATCAATCTTTCAAACGTTAGCCCATAAATCAAACACATTTCCTTGTTTCTCTAGTTTGGAAACCCTTGGATGGATATGACAATGAACTCCTCCCAACCACTTCTTTAACCATATATTGAATGCCTTTGATTAGTATGTGTAAATGATTTTGATTGATTCCTCGAGAGGTGTGAAATCTAATTTTGCATTGACATAATACAAACACCAAATTTAACCCGTGGTAGCCAAAATTTCAACCTTACAACTCTCTCATCCAATATTAAATACTTCACTAATTAGTCAAGGGGTAATCTCCTTAACAATATATTAAATATTAGAAGCATTCATATTAATTGAAAAAATAAGAATATTATTTAATATTAAGTTATAATGCAGGTAGCTGCCAAGTTGACATATGAGACCCCCTTGTTTGTGAGACAAGGGATTCCCTCCATTCAATGCTTTAACTATTTAATCTATGAACGTGTACATACCTTAATTTCCTTTGGATCGAATCCTGTGACCTTTGAAGAGGAAACACTTTAACACAAATCGAACAAGTAAATACAAACTTAATTTGTATATGTATCAAAGTTACTTTAAAAGTTGCATGGAATCCTTAATTTTGTATAGAAGCAAGGGAACACTTTAAGGGTTGATCACAACAAACATGTATGGTCAATTATGATTATCATAGGTACATTAGTTTGGTTTTCCCAATCCAGAACTTGCACACTTTGTTACTATTGTTAAAGGCATGTCATGATGGTTTACTAGTTTAACATCATGTACATTTAGTTGTGTCTATTAAAGGCATGTCAGTTCAATGACAAAACCAATGGTTTGTCAACTTGGTCAGATTAGTGAGCTATGTGTTAATCATCTCAGTGAACAACATATAAGGTCAATTAGCTTAGTCATTGACATGCACATTCCATTGTCACTATTAGTGACATGTTAGGTTGGATATTAACATGTATTTTTGATTAACATTATCTAGGAGATTAACTGAATCAACATGCATGTTTGACTACAATTGTGGGAGATATGTTAGATAGGTCAACCCCATCAACAACATTTATGTTCAATTGCACATGTTAGAGGCATGACACAATGGTCAATTGATTAGTAACATGTACATTTTGGTTATCACTATTAAAGTTGTGTTAGGTTGGTTAACTTGTTCAATGACTTGTATGTTTGGTTACAATTATTAAAGCCTCACTTGATTGTTTAATGCAGTAAATGGAGTGTAAGTCTAGTTACCATTATCGAAGGCATGTTTTGTTGGTTAAATTAGTTAACATGATATACATTCAATTATGATTGTTAGAGCCATCCAAAGCTACTAAACCCATTTAAAGTAGTGCATAACATCGATGGGGGCTTTCTTATTGCATTGTGTGTGAGTATAGTGTGCTAATTTTTTTTGTAAGTTGAAGATTTTTCATTAATAAAAAAGAATGTACAAGGGCGTTGAAATTCATGGCTTATAATTATTTATATATTTAATGTAATATGCATTTCATTAAGAAGAGGAAACAGACTTTGGGGGATGGGGGAAATGGCATTGTCTATGGGAAAGGCCAATCTCATCTATCTCATCTTCACTCTCCCTTCCCTATATTAGCATCCCTCTCCTTTTTGTCTTTATCCACCAACACCAATAATAGACTTGTTGTTAAGAAGTAGCATTGGATGACTTAGGACGAGGGTTAGAACTCATATGTTTATCTTGGGTTTCTCCTTGGGGTTTTCGAGCTTACGTATCTTGCTTTAAATTCTTCTTAAAAGTCTAATCAATATCATTTCCCATCTCTTGTTCATGAAACTTCAGCTTTCGAGCACAATATACATCCTAAATTTCCTTTGAAGATTCATGTAGCCATTTTTCACCGAGGCCTATTCCTGGGGGGAGATTGAGAGGATCTACATTTGTCAACAAACCTTTTTATTTTTGTCCCATGCCACCCCAACCTTTATAGCCCATATTTGTAGCCAAGATATACCCTCTTCCATATGTAAACTATTTATCATATTGATAAAAAGACAAGACTAAGCTCTCCCATGAGCTTTTATTTGAATATGAGAATGACAATGAAATGTTCATTTTTAACTGTACACCTAAACAAGCTTAGAGACCCTTCCACCTCACTGGCTTAAAATATGGACTCAAACCATGGTAGAATGTGACATTTTGAAGCGTGTCACTCTAGTCCCTTTGACAAGGAGTGACATAACACCTTTTGTGAAAGAGCAACAAGAGACTGTCGCCTCTTTCCCCTTTGAAAGTGGAGAAATTTTTTAGAAATAGGGTAAATGTCTAAAAACATCATGGAAAAAGGTTTCCAAAACATTTAAGGATGATTCCATTTTATTGAATCACTACTACAAGAGACTATCGCCTCTTCCCCCTTTAAAAAAGGTGAAACTGTCTAGAAAAAAAATATATCTGAAAACATCCTAAAAAAAGTTTCCAAAGCATTTAAAAATGATTGCATTCCATCGAATCAGTACTACATGAATAGATTTTTAGGACATTTATTTAATTTCATCTTAAATTTTCATTTTATCTATTAAATTTATCATAATCAATCATATAAAATTTAATTTTCAGTATCACACCAAAAACATTATTTATTTAAGAATAAAAAATATACACCAAAAGTATTATTTATTTAAGAATAAAAAAATATATACAAATTTGATGAAAAATATCTAAAAAAATATCCATAATGTATAAAAATATATGTGGTGGGACTAATAACATTGATGAAGCTATTGGCGATATCTATTATAAACCATTCATTCAAATATATTAACCTTAATATCAATGAAACCTACATGAATCAAGGGCATATGCATCCCCATGGAAGACATAGGGAAGAATTAGAAGAAATTCTTTTTTATTTTTTCTTATTAGCTTGTTAATACATGCAATGACAATTTAATATCTATGCATCCCCATGGAAGACATTGAGAGGCATTAGAAGATATATATATTTTTTTCATATCAGCTTGTTAAAACATACCATGGCAATTTAATAACTTTTTTTAAGACATTTTGTCTCCCACATACTAGTCACCAATTAAAATTTCCAGGTGTGTGATGCCATTTTTGTTCAAACCCTCAAGGAGAACCCTTGAGGAGCTTTCAAGAATGGAAGAAGAACAATGGGTGACGCAATTTTTTTCATACCCTGGATTTTTGAATTCTGGAGAAGGTTTCAACAATTTTGTTCAAACCATGAATTTTTGAATTTTGGAGGAGGTTTTAGCAATGGAGACCAACGTTTTGCTACGAGTATCCTATTTTTCCCTTCCAGTTTGATAGAGGCAGGGGATTGTTGGGGTTTTGTGTAGGGAATGAGACACCTAACTGGAACTTGTGCGGCTCCTTGATTTCGCTATGGAACCCCAGACCCACATAAGGTTCAAACAGGGCTTTTCCTTTCCACCATCACCCAAAAAGCTCCCCTCTCTATAGGTTGTCGCCTTCTCCTCCAAGGCAGTGAAAGAGGTTGATAGACCTATTCCAGAAATTCTGGACTCGAGTAACTGATGAAAAAGCTTTGGTTGTTGGACATCCCCTTCGGAATCATACATTTTCCCTAGCACAGGCAACAAAAACCCCTCTGAGGTTGCTGCAGCAAAGGCCGTTGATAAATCTGGGGAAGAGGGAAAAAAAAATTCATAGAGCCCGTCGACCCGCCAAGCCTTGGGAAAGAACTTTCGACTGTATCCATTTCTCGCAGCGGTAAGTCTCTATCTGACTCCAGTTCTATTATCAAATTTCTGTCTTTGGAAGATTTGATGGTTATTGAAACCAGAGTAAATTAAAGGAAAGGAAAAACCATAGTAAATTAAATTCAGTTTGAATCCATCAAATAAAATAGACTTCTTTGACTAAGACTAATTCTATCCTAGCTTTAACTGATGGAATGCAAATTTGGCAGCTATGAAAAATAATGTGCAGCATGCACCGAGCATGGGTACTAGAAATTACTAATTAGAGTATATAAAGGTTTTTTAAACCCAAGATGTAAAAATCATATAAAAAGTGATGGCCCACGTGTGTGTCCTAATTGCCTCAATGAGTTGATATGAGAAGAAATGTTGAGATGCATTTGGCTTAGACACCAATAACAGTCATACCTATTTAAATGAGATTTTAGAACATTGTGTTTCAGATTTCAAGATCCTTGAAATGATCTTTATTTGTCATGAACCCCCTTTCCTTTGATACCAGAATCTCAGAGATGCACAAAGGTTGATCCTTTACCTTCAATAAGCATCTACCCAATGGAAAACCATGAACGCTATTTTTAAAACCCTCTTGATTGATGTCACAGGGGCCAAGGAGACTTCACCTTTTGTAGCCTTTTATACTTCTTTGTGAGACCGACAAAGCCCTAATACAAGGCTAAAGGCATGTCAATGAGCCCAAGAATATAATATTATATATATGAGCATAGATGCTAGGAACTTTATAGCTTCAGATATGATTTTATATAAACCTGTAACAAAGAAGGAATTCCGAGTGAGACACTATCTCCATACCAAATTCAATTCAAGGGTGGTTTCATAATAGAAGATTTGACCCTAAAGAAATCAAAGCTTCCTGGTCGGAGTCATGACAAAAGGCCTTATATATAGATCATCTGACCAACAATTTGACAGAGAGCTCTATCCTAGAGATGCTTGATTGATGAGGCCTTGATCTCATTTCCTTTTTGGGATCTGCAACCTAGAATTTTGGAGTAGCAGTTTCAGTGCTTCATAATGACTGATCTTTGAAGAGGAAGGAGGTCAGTATTGTTAGAAAACTTCTTGTGATTTCTTTCTTCCTTGCTTGGGCTTACCCTCACCTTAGCTCTAATACCTTTCCATCACCTTAGCTCTGATACCATTCTGGCGGGGCAAGCTAAACATGACAACAATAGAGGTAAGAAGTTGTAGATTCCTGTGTTGTTTGTTTTTTAGCTTCTATAACATCATATTTTTTATTGCGAATTTATACTAAATTTAAAATTGACATATTGATCTAAGAAGAGGGTTTTCAATGCTAATAACCTCTTCTTCAGTCCACGTTGGCACACTCGAGTCTTGTTAAAGGACTAACTGTTTATTGTGCGAAATTCGAAGCAGACGACAACATACAACATGTTTTCTCAGAATCAAAACAACTTCTAGAAGTTCTATAACATTAATCCAACACTATGTTTATAAATTGGTTCATACTAATGGACACAGGATGTGTAAAATGTATTCTCTAACACAATTTTTCTGTGTCGGTTGGTTTAAAGCTTACAACCTTACTCCTATCTTGAATAAAGGGTACTTGCTTCCCTTTCATTTCATAGGTATATGAAAACCCAATTGTGTAAGCACACATAACCATGAATATTATACCAACTCCCTATGGTTAGTGCATCAATAATGTAAGTGTAACACTCATCCATGTGGCAGTCATAAGGCATTTAGGTAAGGTTTTACTAATATTGGCATCCCAGACCATTAAGATATATCCATGGGCTCAAAATGATGTATTTCCTTTACTCAATAGAACACTCATCATTTCTCTCCGCCAATCATTAAATTTTTTCACTTCATTCTAAATGAGAAATCAATCAACAAGTCACCATTTTAAATGTTAGAAACAAAAGTTAGTCAACAAAGTTAAGCTAATTAACAGAAAAGTGCAGCTGATTGATGATTAATTTAAATTGGGCTATTGAGGAAACATGTTGAAACTTGAACTTTGTATGTAATATGTCCCAATTGTGAAACCTAGAACGATTTATAACTCTATGTTGATCGATAACACAAAGTTATTGCAAAAACAAACATTTTTATCAATATCAAAAGCCATCAATTTATTCAAAATGAAATTGATGTTGAACTAGGGGACATTTTTGTGTGAATGTACTAGTAGGTTACATTGCTTGGGAAAACGCTTGAGTATCTCTCCTCATTTTATGGGTGTTACTCGAGGTAAACCCTAGAATCTTCAGGGCACAAGGCTTGAAGCCATTAGAACAATATGTCTATTAAGAAGTCATCATGTCACTTGTGGGAATTGAATCGAGGTGGGGAGGTTAACAACATTCCTCCCAATCCCCTGAGCTAGATCCAATTAACTATTAAAGAAATAACTTACGAATTATTGTTTTGTTATCAAATAACACTAAAAGAGAATATCTATCTCTTCACATTATTTTCTAAAAACTCCTATTTTTCCATTAAATAATCTATAAAATCATGTTCAAAGCCAGCTTTTGTAAGCAGCCAAGCTTCTAATAGGTTTATATCAAGATATGGTGTCATCCCAAAATCAAAAGAGCTTCTACAGATTACACTTGTGCCTTTCCATTTGATTCACAATGCAGTGTAGCCATAATGGATTCGAGTGGATCTTCTCTATGTAAAATGTATTGTCGAGGTTGTACCTGTAGTCAATTTGGTATTTCTCACGGAAGACAAACATTAATGTGCTTCATAATGAATATTGGCAACATGTTTTCCATGTGTGTTTGTAACATTGATGTGGCATATGTTAGCCAAAGATGTTACTTAACATAATAATAATTATAAGGTTGATGTATTATTATTAAAAAAGATCATCAAATAAATTTTTTTTGGCAGTGAAAAAACTACAGGAAAAGTTTGCATTTGATGGATTTCATCCTTCCTGGTGCTTGATAGATCTAGGGATAACATGGATCTAGACTGGTAGAGAAAATAAAAAGCATATATTTCAATGTGAGGAGTCACAACTACCGGAGGATCCCTCTATACCAGTAGGAATGCAGCCATGGGCTACTACTCAAGCAATGTTGTTTGGAGGTAGATAAGAAGAATATGGATAGGATTCAGAGGCCTTTCCTTTTGCTATTAACTCAACACATTACCAATAAAAGCCATTCCATTAAGGGAAAGGAAAAACCAGAGTTAATTAAATTCAGTTTAAATCCATCAAATAAAATAGACTTCTTTGACTAAGACTAATTCTATCCTAACTTTAACTCATGGAATGAAAATTTGGTAGCTATGAAAAATAATGTGCAGCATGCACCGAGCATGGGTACTAGAAATTACTAATTAGAGTATATAAATGTGTTTTAAACCCAAAATGGAAAAATCATATAAAAAGTAACGGCTCTAAGCTAAACCCACACATGTGTCTTGATTGCCTCAATGAGTTGATATGAGAAGAAATGCTAAGATGCATTTGGCTTAGATACCAATAACAGTCACACCTATTTAAATGAGATTTTAAAATTTTGTGTTTCAGATTTCAAGATCCTTGAAGTGATCTTTATTTGTCATGAACCCACTTTCCTTTGATACCAGAATCTCATAGATGCACAAAGGTTGATCCTTTACCTTCAATAAGCATCTGCCCAATGGAAAACCCTGAACACTACTCTTTTTCAAACCCTCTTGATTGATGTCACAAGGGCCAAGGAGACTTCACCTTTTGTAGCCTTTTATACTTCATTGTGAGACCGATAAAGCCTAATACAAGGCTTAAGGCATGTCAATGAGCTCAAGAATAATATTATATATCTGATCTTAGATGCTAGGAACTTTATAGCTTCAAATATGATTTTATATAAACCTACAAGAGAGAAGGAATTCTAAGTGAGACACTATCTCCAAACCAGATTCAATTCAATGGTGATTTCATAATAGAAGATTTTACCCTAAAGCAACCAAAGCTTCCTGGCTATAGTCATGACAAAAGGCCTTATATATAGATCATTTGACCAACAATTTGGCAGAGAGCTCTGTCCTAGAGATGCTTGATTGATCAGGCCTTGATCTCATTCCCTTTATGGAATCTTCAACCTAGAATTTTGCAGTAGGAGTTTTAGTGCTTTGCGATGACTAATCTTTGAAGAGGAAGGATTTCAGAATTGTCAGAAAACTTCTTGTGATTTCTTTCTTCCTTTGTTGGGCTTGACCTCACCTTAGCTCTGATACCATTCTGGCGGGGCAAGCGCCCCCTATTGGGCCTGCACTAGGTCAGTACCGCCCAAACCTTATGACATTCTACAAAGTGTTTAGTGCCCGTAGTCAACACTACAAGCCTGAGACACCAATTCTGAAGAATGTAGTGAAACATGGCTAATGACCACCAAATATTATTTTTTAATAAAAAATACTTGAAAGGAAAAAAATATCTTAACCCTAGGGCCCTACTAAACCTAACCCTAGTAATTAATGGTAATATTTAATTTTTACACTTAAAGTAAAAGTTGAAATTCTCCTTATCTTTCCTTTTTGAAAAGAAAAGATAAGGATAATGTCAAATTTTACTTAAATTTTTAATATTAACATTAATTGTTTCGAGTTGTTTCAGAGTGGTTCCAACTTCATTTAATTTTGAGAAAGTCAAATTTTAGATCCCATTCAAAACTTAGTGGTGATTGTTTGAACCGCTTCTTTGTAATGAGTCCTAGACCTGGACTTCTAATTTTTCATGTGCATTTATTGCATAATCATATTAGTCGTGAGACTTTACAGCAAAAGTTGATCTTTAATCCATTGCAAGCACTTGACCTAGATTAGGGAACCATCAGCTACCCCTCCCAAGTTGCTCCTCAACATTGAAATTTTCTTTGGAAGCAAGCATTCATTTTATCCATTTGATCATTTTTTCCACTGTGACAGTCCAACAACACCCCTGCCAACCTATGCTTGAAAATCCATCTGATCTTTGCTACTACCTTATAAACACTCTTAAATATTGTGTCTCCAATCTAAAAGAGGAAGAACTAGAAAGGGCCTTCTTGGCCCTCTTCTCAACCCACAATATGTTTAGCTCAGTGTTACTTGGGAGCGGGAGCGGGAGCGGGGAGCGGGAGCGGAAGCGGGAGCGGGAGCGACCATTTTCAGAAGCTCCCGGTTTGGGAGCGAATCCCGGAGCGATTTTTTAAAAATATATATATTTTTTATATTTTTTAATTTTTGATACATATATGTCAACAAAAACATGTAGAATGATGAAATAGACATAAAAAACATAAAAAAACATAAATTGATCATTGAACCATATCACATCAATCATCTAGAAATTATAATCGTCATCAACCTTAGTAAAATAATAAATTAAAATAACATTCAATTCAATAACATTTATCATCATTGATCACCAAAGTAACAAGTTGTACTTGTAAGCCAAGTTTAACCATTACAAGAAGTAATATCGAAGATATTTCTAAGTCCTAACTTCTAACTGTTAACATGATATGAAATGTTAAAAATTTATAAAATGAAACATGAATAATGAGATGAAATGAAACAACTTTAGTCTTTCACAAAGCATCATATTCATAATTCACAATCATTACCAATGAGTTATAATTGCCAAGGCCCAACTTCAAACTTCAAATTTTCATTGTCACAGTGATATAATGTTTACAAAAAATATCATAATGTCATAATGATATGAAAGAGTCAAGAGTCAAGAGTCAAGGACTCAAAACTCAACACTGAACAGTTATGAAAACTAAAGTGACAAGTCTAATAGAAACTAAAAAAGACAAGTAAACTGTAAATCTACAAGTGGCCCTTGCCACGAGAGTCTCCAGGAGTATAAGTAGGTCTTGGCGGTCTTCTAGGAGTCTCCCTCCCAGACCGACGACCAGAACTAGAGCCTCCACGCGAGGGTGTCGATGGAGGTGGCAACAGCAATGGAACAAGACTCGGGCCCCGAGAACTGCTACTGGATGGTGGAGGTGGAGGTGGCATGGCTGCTGCAGCTGCTTCAGCTTCATCCCATACAAGCTCATCTTCTAGTTCTTCCATATGTACAATGCCATCCTCTAAATTGTCGTCCTCAGGGTGACTGTCCCAAATTTTATATGTGGGATCTTCATTAGCCCGATCGCAGTAATGGCTCAACAACCTCAAATTGTAGTGCACATAAACCAAGCTTTCTGCTCGGTTTTCGTTGAGCCTGTTTCTTTTCACATTATGTATATAACTGTAGGTGCTCCAACACCTCTCTGCAGAAGAAGAATTTACAACCTGTGCAAGAACTTTCAATGCCAATTTTCGCAAAAGTCCGTCGCCGCCATATGTTTCCCACCATGTGAGAGAATCAAATTTATCTTTGTCGTCCATTGCATGGAAGTTACCATACAAACCACTACCAGTGAAGTATCTGCCTATTTCAAGGCGCACAGCTGCACATTCCTCCCTGTCAGGCACCAACTTTTCTAATGCATCCAGATATCCTTTAGTTACCTCTCGATCTAAATGGGGTTTGGTCCTAACACCACCCCCTGCTGCAGGTTTGCCCAACCAAGAATCTGAGTAGTATTTTGGCGTAAGGATATACGCCAAGCAATGTAGTGGAAGGTTAAGCTTTTTCCACCGTTCACACACACAATCGTGAATCAGATTGTACAAGTCGGGATCTCTGTTATTAACAATGTCTTTTATTTCCCCCAACATGGTATCCATTTGCTCATACACCTCGCCAATCACTGGTTTGTCTGTATCTGCAAACCGAATCATGTTATAAATTGGCTTGGTGAAATCCAATACCTGTCTCACAGCTGTCCAAAACTGCCCATCAAGAGCGGCCTCCTCCACCGTTTCAAAACCTGCAATGTCAGCTACATTTGTAGCCCTTTCCTTTAACACCTGCCAATTTGGACTTGATACCATGCTAGCTAAACCCTCTCTTACCTTCAAAAGGCGCCTGAAGGTGAGGTAATAGCTACCAAATCTAGTCCTCGCAATCTTCAGCAACTCCAATCTCGTGTGACTGCGGAAAAGGCCATGGGTATTGCTATGATTTGTAATAAATTTTATCATTTTTTTTCCTCTCTTGTACAAATCCCCAATCCATTGGTATTGTTCATTTTTGTTTTTGACAATATCATGCAACAGAAGGTTCAATGTGTGAACCAAACATCCAGACCAAAATATGTTCGGGTATCTATCCTCAATAATTGCTCCCGCTGCCTTACAATTAGGAGCATTATCAGTGATGACTTGGATGACATTGTATGGGCCAATACGCTCAATTGTTTCAAGCAATGCTTCTGCAATGTTGATAGCGGTCTTGAACTTGTCTGAGTAATCATGTGCAGCTAGAAAAATGGGACCACTTCGGGACACAGCAAGAACACTTATCAATGGCTTGCCTTTTACATTTGTCCATCCATCAGATACAATGGACACCCCATTGTCAGTCCAAGAACTTGTCATTTTATTCAAAGAATGTGATATTTTTGCTTTTTCATGATCAAGGCCAACTGTTCTTGCCTTGTCATACCCAGGGCTCTTGTATCCTTTAGGGGCATCATTTATGGCAGAAACCATTTCGTGCCAATAAGGTGAGCGTAGAACATTGAATGGTATCCCATTTGCATAGAGGAACCTGTAAATTTTTGAATCCACATCATTCCTACACCCCTCATCAAGGAAATCTGATATGGTTCTACGGCGTAAAGATGATGACCCTGAGCCTCCATGTCCATATCCACTGCCTTGGGAGGATGCTGAAGGAGTTCTTTGTGAGCTTGGTTCAAAGAAACCCCTTGATCTTTTTGCTTTGTATTGGGCATCCTCCTCTTCCTTTATGTATTTGGCTCTATCAACTGTTGACACCGCGTCGCAAGTTCTGATTCCTATTTGTTTCTCTCCATCCCATGCCCTTTTCCCGCAAAGGTGTCTTCTCAAACGGGTGTATGAGCCTGTGAAATTAGTGTTGCAATGGGGGCAATGAAATTTAGTGGTTCCACCCCCTCTCCCTGTTTCAGGCCTCTGAACATATTTCCACAATGGAGTTTGGTCTTGTTTAGTTTTTTGACCCTCATGTTCACCCTCCACATCCTCCTCACTGGGGTTTTCACCTATTTGACTTCCTCCGGCTTCTTCATCCACCTCTTCAGTTTCAGGCCCCCTCCGTTTCCTACTCTCCACCACCATAATAACCAGAAAGGGGACCAGGAAGAGGAAAATGCCAATAAAAATGCTCAGGTCCATCGTGTTTGATGTTTGTAGGGTTTGAGTCTTGAATCTGCAAATTAATTTAGTTTATTGGGATTAATTCATTTAATTTATTAATTTAATTTAAATTAATGATCTTTAAACTCAAACAGGTAAATGAAACTAACCAAATTAACTACCTAACCAGCTAAACTAACTAAATGATTAAGTTACTTACCTCTGCAAGCTTGCTCCTCGCTCCTCGGCACTTGCTCCTCACTCCTCAGCTCTGGCTCCTTGCTCCTCAGCTCTTGCTCCTTGCTCCTTTGCTCTCAAACTCAACCTCAATCTCATTAGAATGATTTTGTTTTGGCCCATTGGGCTTATAAATCCAAAAAAAATTGTTTAATTTTTTGTTTTTTTCGGGTCCGCGGATTTTTTTTCCGCCGAATTGCTCCCGGAAATTTAAAATTCGCTCCCGGAGCGTTTTTTAATGCCCGGGAGCGATAAGGGAGCGATCGCTCCCCGATCGCTCCCGGGCATTAAAAAGCGCTCCGGGAGCGCGGGAGCGATCGCTCCCTGAAGCGCTCCCTCACAGACCAGGGAGCGCAAATTTTTTTACTGGAGCGCGCTCCCGAAAATCGCTCCCGTCCGGGAGCGATTTGGGGAGCGCGCTCCCGACCCGCTCCCGAGCTGCTCCCGCCCGGAGCGCGCTTCGGGAGCGGGTTCGTAGGGGGGGGGGGCTGCTCCCCCGCATCACTGGTTTAGCTTCTCTCTTGTGCTTACACTCTAGTCTTCTCACAGCTTCAAAATCAAGAATCCTAAACACGGTCTCATGATGTGCATTTAGGGAGGCATAATTCACCCTTGCTTTGCATCAAATTACCCCCCTAGCATTCCCTTTACCTTTACATGCCTCAATGCAAGGCATGCCAAGTCAGTACCTGCTCAGTTAAATTAGTAAGTTGAGGGGCGTCATATATACCCAACGCTGCCTACCTGTTCTTCCTCTGCCTATGTCGTAGTGGATGAACAGTCAGCCAGACTGATGAGGATCCCCATTAATAATAACATTTATGTTGGCATCTGAATCAAAATGATGTGTTTCCATTAATTATATGTTTTGGTTTTTTAACAAAAAAGGCTAACAGAGATAGAGACCCTCAGATCTGTCTACTTTCGGCCCCTGTGCCCATTTTCATCTAGGTTTTTACCATGTCAGTGTCCCTTTCTTTCTCAAAACTGCATGAAATCAATTGATCTATCCATTTCGTAATGCCTTTGGTAAATTTTTCTATCAAATGCTCTGAAGTATATATGAGATCTAAGGGTTTTTTTGGTTGTTGCTGACTTCATATATTTCTGCTAACCATGATATGGGTTTGATGCAGAGGATTATGATTGAGTAAGGGTTGCATTGGTCGATATCTGTTTAGAAGGAGGAGAAGGAGAAAAGTGGTGTTAGGGTTGAGAGCTAAAGATGCATGTGAAAAGAGGAGGTGTGTGGAATGGAGGGTGGCAGGGCTACCAGCGTGGTAGAAATGGAGGATGGGGAGGTTGGGGTTTTCATCATCGAATAACTGTGGTGGGCTTCCTTGTTATCTTTGTGGTCATGCCATTGGTTTTTTTGGCAATTAGGTCTCGTCACTCCGCATCTACATCTGTAACTGGTAAGCTTCTTCCTGCCCTCCTCCCGCATTGGTAAGCTTCTTATTGCCATCCTCCCTTGTCAGGTTTCTTCTGTCTCTTTTTTTGGGGTGGATTAGCATTTAATTTATCTTTATTGGCAAGCATTCCCTTTCTTAATCTGGTAGTATTACAATGAAGTGTAGACTTCTTACAAAATTCAAGTAAGATCTCCATTACAATGAAGTGTAGCCGTCTTATACTATTTCAGAAAGATCCCTTTCATTGAGAACCCACTGAACAATGTATTTATGTGATTTGAGCCTTGGTGGGGAATTATCATCACCCCCGGTTAACCATTGAACCAAGACCCCATGGACCTGCTTCGAAATTTGATTTGCCTTCACCACCCCCGGTTAACCATTGAACCAAAACCCCATGGACCTACTTTGGAATTTGATTTTCCTTTTATTTTTTTCACAAGATCTGAAGGCGCAGATGTTATCAAACTTACTTTCCTTGCTTATTGTCAAAAGTTTAGCACCTCTAGCATTTTTCCAAACATTTTGTGAGTTTTCTTTATAGTTTTCCTTTCATTTGATCTGTGTGAAGTTGTGAACTCCATCTCTGCATTAACACAGTACAATACCTACCAGGAGAAAGATTCAAAGTTTGTACCTCTCTCATGCAAGAGCAAAGGTTTTACCAACTGCCCCTGGGGTAATTTCCCTTGCCAAAGATAATGAAACCATTCATCCCGATAGCAAGAAATAACAATGTTCTTTCCTTTCTTTAACAAAGGGAAATGCATATGACTGGTAAATTCGCTGGGCAACTTCTCAGTGAATTTGCTGGGTAGTCCTCGTTTTGAGGAGGATGGTACTAAGAGTGCATGGATTCTGCATAAGCTAAATGGGTATTACAAAAATATATTTGTTAAGAGTTTAGTTCAACATCTTACTCATGGGAATTGAATCTGGGTGGGAAGGGTAACAATCATTCTTCCTATCCACTCATTATCCAAGCCAGACCCACTTTCCATCCATAAAGCTAAATCCACTTCTCATTAGTCAAGCTAAAACCAGTTCTGATCCACCCAACCTAGACCCAATTCACAACAACAATCTTGTTCACCAGCTACTTTCTGCTATACATATCATTTTCACACTATTCCCACAGTGTTCAGAGCACATTGGCCAAAACAAACGATAGATATTATACACACCATTTTATTATTGATGTGTAATGAAATCTTGATCTTAGCATATGCATGATAGCAAAGCAACCCCCTTTTTAGCATTTCAGTATTTTTATAGATATTCTTCTCCATCAAGTCTTTCTACTTGACCTTTTATGTGTTTTTTGTCATTTAAAACAGCAGGGCACAACTTCTCAGGAGATGGATCTGTTAGAATGGTATTCTCTTTCCACATCTTGAAAATCAATTCTATTTTTCTATGTCAATTTTGTTGTTTTTCAGGATCTGGCAATGCACTTGCACTTACGTTAGTCTAATCCCAAAATATAAAAAGTGTCCCTAAACTAAAATTTAATCAACCAAAGTGGATTGAAATACAGAGGAATTATTGAGGATACTGGAGCTTTATCATATGTTAAAAATCAATTTTATCTATTTATCTGTAGGGTTCACAGAAACAGGTAGAAGACTGGAGAAAGCAGAGTTTAACAAAGAGCATTGACTCTCTCTTCCCAAAGGAGGCAAGTATAAGAAAGCTACTGCATTTGGATATCTTAAATTTGCTTTCTCCCCTATTGAGTAGAGAAATGAAAACAAATTTTATTTACTGGGCAGGGGATTGATGTTATAATAGCTAACACATAGGACTCGGGAACTCTAAACTTAAATATTTTTGGATGGAATGATTTATCTTCCTCATGGGTATTAGAAAAGCCCTCTGAAGTAAACCAAAGGGATATTACTAACTCTGAGGTATGATTGGTGAAGATTTTGGTTATTTTCTCTGTTGAACATGTAAGGAAACCTATGTGATGATGATCTATGTAGTTGAGTAGGGTTGTATTAAGCAGGAAGTGAAAACTGACATTAGCAGGGGTGCTTCTCTGTTTCTAACGGTGTATATGAAGCAGAGGCAAACAACTTCTGGAGACAAACTCAAAAAAGTTGCATTCGCAACAAGATGGTGTGATCTTTAATGAAGAAGGCGAGGAAAATCCCGAGGGGGGTAAAATGAATGACGATGTGAAGAAACAAACTTCTAATGACGAAGAAATTATTATGATATTTCAAGAGGATGACATAGTAAGTGAACGTCGAGACGTCAAAGAGAATGCTCTTGATGGTAAGTTTTGATTTTTCCTGGTTAACTAATCTGTGCTATTGGTAGCCTACTGTAAGGTAATGTCTAGTTAAAATCTTAGGACGATGGTTGTTGTAATGCAGACCATTTGCAGCTTGAAGAAATTCCAACAAAAGTTTTGTGGAGGGTAAAATTTTTTGCTGCACTAGATCGCTACTTTTTGTTCTCATGGAAAAGGGAATTGTTATATTATTTTCCAAAATCCTTTTTGAATGTTACTTCTCCAATAGAAAAATTTTATATTTCTTATATTCTAGCATAGTATGCTTTAATTTATAGTAGTTTAATGCTTACAACAATTGAGACAAAAGAGGAGGGAGAAAAGGTCAACAGAGTTGATTCAACAGGATGAAGAAAAACGAGTTGAGCTTGAAAACGTAGCAATTAAATGTTCCAAGGAGGTAGATTCTGCTGTCTTGGGAAAATACAACATTTGGAGGTGGGAGAATGAGAACAAGAATTCTGACTCCACTGTTAGATTGATGTGAGACCAACTAATCATGGCTAGGGTGTATTCAAGCATTTCCCAAGATAGGAATAATCTTGATTTATACCATGAATTGATGCTTCGTATTAAAGAATGTCAACGTACATTGGGTGAGGCTAATTCAGATTCTGATCCATCAGCGTACATTGGGTTTTTCGCTTTGGCTGCTTCTAAATCAAGAGTAGTAAGTGCTTCCATTTGCATTTGGTGTTCATATCCTTTGTTTCTTTTAAAGTTGCAGTTTGTGTGTCAATCTTTCTGCTTTTCATTCTCTTTTTCATGGCCGATAATTGATATGAATGTTTCAGTGCACCTGAGAAGATCAAGGCTATGGGTCATGTCCTATCCAAGGCTAGAGAACAATTTTATGACTGTGCGACAGTAACAAAGAAGTTGCGAGCCATGCTTCAGTCTGCAGATGAGCAAGTAAGGACCTTGAAAAAGAAAAGTACATTTTTAAGTCAGCTGGCAGCAAAGACTGTTCCCAAGGGCTTGCACTATCTGTCCATGCGATTGACCATAGATTATTACTTGCTTGCTCTTGAAAAGCAAGAATTTCCTAAAAAGGACAAGTTGGAGGATCCGACTCTTTATCACTATGCATTATTTTCTGACAATGTATTGGTTGCATCTGTGGTTGTGAATTCAACTGTCATGAATGCTAAGGTGAAGTGTTATTAATTTAAAATACTCTAAAGTTTGGAAGTCCAACAATTTTGCTGCATTTTACATTTAATATTTGGATCTCATTGTAGGTGATTTACTTGTGTTTGCAAGAATCTGAGAAACATGTATTTCATCTTGTCACAGACAAGTTAAATTTTGGGGCCATGAAAATGTGGTTTTTACTTAATCCCCCAAGGAAAGTTGTGATACATGTAGAAAATGTTGATGATTTTAAATGGCTCAATTCCTCCTATTGCCCTGTTCTTCGCCAACTTGAATCCGCAGCTATGAAAGAGTATTATTTCAAGGTAGATCACTCGACTACACTCTCAATAGGTTCCTCCAATTTGAAATATAGAAATCCAAAATATTTATCCATGCTAAATCATCTTTGTTTCTATCTTCCACAAGTTTATCCCAAACTAGAAAAGATCATTTTCTTGGATGATGATATTGTGGTGCAGAAAGATTTGATGCCCTTGTGGTCAATAGATCTTCATGGAAAGGTTAATGGTTTAGTGGAAACTTGTGGAGAAAGCTTTCACCGGTTTGACAAATACCTTAATTTTTCCAATCCGCACATAGCCAGGCACTTTGATCCTAATGCTTGTGGTTGGGCATATGGGATGAATGTATTTGATCTCAAAGAATGGAAGAAACAAGATATAACTGGAATATATCACAAGTGGCAGAACATGGTAAGTGTGTAGTGTGGTTTATTTATGTTAATTCCTGTGATGCTTACTTTAAAGTATTTGAAGTAAATCTGAAGTAATTAGCTAGAAAACTTAATGGGTTTTTCTTTGTTTGATTTCTAAGTTTTTCTTTTATTGTATGTCAGAATGAGGATAGAGTGTTGTGGAAGCTTGGAACACTACCCCCTAGATTTTCACATTGGCTGCTTCTAAATCAAGAGTAGTAAGTGCTTCCATTTGCATTTGGTGTTCATATCCTTTGTTTATTTTAATGTTGCAGTATGTGTGTCAATCTTTCTTCTTTTCATTCTCTTTTTCATGTCCGATAATTGATATGAATGTTTCAGTGCACCTAAGAAGATCAAGGCTATGGGTCATGTCCTATCCAAGGCTAGAGAACAATTTTATGACTATGCGACAGTAACAAAGAAGCTCCAAGCCATGCTTCAGTTTGTAGACGAGAAGGTACAGACCTTGAAAAAGCAAAGTAAATTTTTAAGTCAGGTGGCAGTAAAGACTGTTGCCAAGGGCCTGCACTGTCTGCCCATGCGATTGACCATAGATTATTACTTGCTTCCTCTTGAAAAGCAAGAATTTCCTAAAAAGGAAAAGTTGGAGGATCCGACTCTTTATCACTATGCATTATTTTATGACAATGTATTGGATGCATTTGTGGTTGTGAATTCAACTGTCATGAATGCTAAGGTGAAGTGTTATTAATTTAAAACACTCTAAAGTTTGGAAGTCCAAAAGTTTTTCTGCATTTACATTTAATATTTGGATCTCATTGTAGGTGATTTACTTGTGTTTGCAGGAATCTGAGAAACATGTATTTCATCTCGTCACAAACAAGTTAAATTTTGGGGCCATGAAAATGTGGTTTTTACTTAATCCCCTAGGGAAAGCTGTGATACATGTAGAAAATGTTGATGATTTTAAATGGCTCAATTCCTCCTATTGCTTTGTGCTTCGCCAACTTGAATCCACAACTATGAAAGAGTATTATTTCAAGGCAGATCACCTGACTACACTCTTAGCACGTTCCTCCAATTTGAAATATATAAATCCAAAATATTTATCCATGCTAAATCATCTTCGTTTCTATCTTCCACAAGTTTATCCCAAAATGGACAAGATCCTTTTCTTGGATGATGATATTGTGGTGCAGAAAGATTTGATGCCCTTGTGGTTAGTAGATCTTCATGGAAAGGTTAATGGTTTAGTGGAAACTTGTGGAGAAAGCTTTCGCCGGTTTGACAAATACCTTAACTTTTCCAATCCGCACATGGCTAGGAACTTTGATCCTAATGCTTTTGGTTGGGCACATGGGATGAATGTATTTGATCTCAAAGAATGGAAGAAACAAGATATAACTAGAATATATCACAAGTGGCAGAACATGGTAAGTGTGTAGTGTGGTTTATTTATGTTAATTCTTGTGATGCTTACTTTAAAGTATTTGAAGTAAATCTGAAGTAATTAGCTAGAAAACTTAATGGGTTTTTCTTTGTTCGATTTCTAAGTTTTTCTTTTATTGTATGTCAGAATGAGGATAGAGTGTTGTGGAAGCTTGGAACACTACCCCCTGGATTGAACATTTTATGGCTTGACCCATCCTTTGGACAAGTCTTGGCATGTGCTAGGTTTAGGATATAATCCTAGTGTGGACCGTTCAGAGATTGACAATGCAACTATTGTTCATTACAATGGGAACATGAAACCTTGGTTAGAGTTGGCAATGACGAAGTACAGGCCTTACTAGACAAAATATATAAAATATGATCATCCTTTCTTACAACAATGCAATATAAATGAATAGTTGTGACCTCAATATTCATACTACAACATATTGTCAGATGTAAAGTGTAAAGGCCCTTGATTCTGGAAGTCTTGTCTGTCTCTATTCATTTTGATAATTCATTCTAATTCATTTGTTTTTGGAGTTCCACAGAAGGTTTCTAGTTATGGCTCAATGAGTTAGGTTTTTGGACATCTAGTAGCCTAGCCAGGTTTAAGATTTACAAATTTTATGTCCTCATTGTATTCCTTCATAGTTGGAAGTAAACTCTTATATAAGTATTCTTTTCTTTGTTAGTTAATATTTCTTTTTCATCAAGTAATTACACAAAATGTTCTTCCAAGAACACAAAGAAGTACGAGACATAGAGATTTAGGCTTTCAAGCCAGGGAAAAACCTCTCAACAGGGGAAAACCCAACAATCCTCCTCTTATTGAATTTATTCAAAATGAGATATCCAACACAAGACCAAAGACTCCCTCCAAGTTAGCCCTCCTCTTTAAGTCAAGGTCAATAGTTGAATCTCTGCCTAGTCAAAGTCAGAAGCAGCTTCCAAATTTCTGTCCTTATTGCAGGTTTAGTCTCTTATTATAATATGCTGACTTCCAATTACAGACTCTTTGCCTTCTATTACTGATCTTCGACTACTACAACAAACCCTTGACTCTTTACCACAGATATTCAAATCCTACTGCAAATATATAGCTTTATATTGAGATTCGGCTTAGTCATAGACTTCGGTTTCTTCAAGTGTTGTAGACTTCTTTTTATCCTCGGTTTTTATTCTCCCATTGGATTACAAACTTCAAGATTTTTCACTTTCTTGGTTGCTACCCAAAAGAGGTCGAATATAGGCTAAAACGCCTGGATATCATTCTCCATGAGCTTTGACTTAACTAAACAAAGAGTGACTGTGACTGGATTGTTGCCTTTGTAATGTTGAAATGTCATGCAATCTTTGCTTGTGACAAGATGCAATAGCCCTAATTAGACAACACCGAAACTAACTCAATTCAGTGTTTAACTGCCATGACCAATTCCTTCATTTTCCCATAGTAGCTATGTGTTGCAATAGTCTCATATGGAGCAAGGGTTAATTTGCACATGGACATCTCTCTTTTGACAATGAAGGCAATGTGCTAGGCTCTCATCTAATATATGTTTCTAAGATATAATAAAATTATGGTGTATGAGTTATAATCATTCTCAGTTGTTAGTCATAGTATATGTGCTCCCTGTCTTTGTGCTCATGACTGAAATAAATAATTCTCCATTGAATTTCTATTAGCATCATTCAGCAACTCTTTATTGATTGATGCTATATGAAATGCATCAACTCTGAGTTACTCATAATCCACTTTCTTGCTAAGTTAGAGATCAACTGCCATGTTTCTGGAGATGTTTCATTTCCTCAAGGAGTTGCTAATTTTGCTTTTGTATGACTTTTAATAATTTCTCTCTCCTTACTTGGAGTGTGCTTAAGCGTTCTTGGGTGGATTAATACTTACTAGAGTTGTTTCCCTCTCCCCTGAGCATTATTTTCATTTGATTGGGCGAGTTTGAGCTCAATCTTGGTTGTCTAAGAGGTCATAGGTACTAGATAAGGCCATGCATAACCGTAGGAGATCATTGGATTTCCAATTTCCCTTCATTCCCATAAATCCATTGAATACATGGGTGCTGAAATGTACAAGGTAGAGCATTCTTGATGTGTATTTATGGTAGAATGTAATTATATTATAATGTTGTTAAATTGAGATTCATTACTTGAGTGATTCAAATTATATGTTGTTCCATTGGTATTGGGAATCGTTACATGAGAACCCATTAACTATAATTATTCACCAATAATATCTAGAGGTTGTTCTGTACTAGAATGATGATTGTCCAGTATGATGTATAATGAGGATAAGGTTGAAGAAATGAATGAGGAGAAATCTCATTCAGGGGGCAGTGTGGATGAAGGTTGTACTGTAGAAAAATAAAATACAGTAGTATGGACAAATATGGACAAATTCTGATGAAGAACATGCAACATTAGCCAACTTCGATGAAAACACAAAATGTGAATAGTTTGAGCTATCTGATTTCGCATTTATTGCATATTCAACTGGTGGATCTGTATCTTCTTGTATTGATAATATGGAAGATCAAGATTACATACAACAATGTATACACACTTTTACCTTAAGGAAAAGTGTTGCGCAAAATACCCTCAAGGAAAACTCCCCTGAGACAAATATCAAGTCAGTGAGCAAAAACTATTGTAAAGATGCTAGCAGTTAATTGTCCAAGGGTGATTTTTGGATGGCCGTGCAAGAACTAAAGATTTTATCCCTCTATCCAAAGGATCTTCTCTCAACTACAAAGGGTATGCTAATAAATGCTTCTGGGAAAAAGGCACAACATATTTATCTTTGGTTGGGAGTTTATCCATATTACCCATGATGTAAATAGTTATAATGTCATGTTGAGTAGATTTGGCACACCTTTAAGAAGGTATAATTATCGAATGGGGGCTAGAAATCTAAAATGTTATCCATTGGATTAGATATAGGATTGTATTTTTCTAGATGGGAAGGCTGATATAGCTTGAGCTTGTAGGAATTAATTATTGGAGAATACCCTATTGCAGAGGAAGCTTTGGGTTGAATGAAATTTCATGAAGCTACTGTAGAATCTGTGAGCTAAATTTTTTATTTTTAATATATTTTTTCCTTTTATTTTTAATATATTTTTTCCTTATACTATTTCTTCTGACAGATGGCATATGATATGTAGGAATCTTTTCACTCTATAGAAGATATTCATGGCCTTGTGTATGGTCAAGAAGATTCATAAACCTCAAATGACGACAATCTGCTATTCAAAGTTAACAAAGATATTTTGGATATTAGAAAGATATTTGTATCATGCTTATGCATGGTACAAGCTCTATATCCTCTAGAAAAGCTACAATAAATACTTAGCATAGAAGGATTTGCAGCTGATGGCATCATTTGGATTGTTGGCTACCATTGTGAAATGGGATGAGGGAAATGTGTAGCAAAATCATATTCTAGAAACCATTTATCTTTGGTTGGGAGTTTACCCATATTTCCCATGATGTAAATAGTTATAATGTCATGTTGAGTAGATTTTTGGCACACCTTTAAGAAGGTATCATTATCGAATGGGGGCTAGAAATCTAAAATGTTATCCATTGAATTAGATATAGGATTATATTTGTCTAGATGGGAAGGTTGATATAGTTTGATCTTGTAGGAATTAATTATTGGAGAATACCCTATTGCAGAGGAAGCTTTGGGTTGAATGAAATTTCATGAACCTACTGTAGAATCTGTGAGCTAAATTATTTTTATTTTTAATATATTTTTTCCTTATACTATTTCTTATGACGGATGGCATATGATATGTAGGAAGCTTTTCACTCTATAGAAGATATTCATGGCCTTGTGTATGGTCAAGAAGATTCCTAAACCTCAAATGACGACAATCTGCTATTCAAAGTTAACAAAGATATTTTAGATATTAGAAAGTCATTTGTATCATGCTTATGCATGGTACAAGCTCTATATCCTCCAAAAAAGCTACAATAAATACTTAGCATAGAAGGATTTGCAGCTAATGGCATCATCTGGATTGTTGGCTATTATTTCTATTATGCCCTATGATCACAAGCATGGAGCTCACCATTTTGAGGTGGAGAATGAGAAGGAAAGAAGTTCAAGAATGGCTAGTCTTTTAAGTTTTTGGATTTAGTTTGGATTCTAAAATGGATACCAGAGAAGTGGTAAGTTATTTCAATGAAAAGGCTTAAGTTCATGTGTCACTGTTTGAGATGTTTGCATTTGTATAGGTTTTTCTAGTATAAGTATTATATTTTATTCTTAGTTCAAGGAATTTTCTTCCAATATGTCTAATAATAATATGTTTTTTTGGCAGTTGTCATGCTCAACACTTCTATCTGAAGTGGTAATAATAAGTATAGAGCTCATTAAAGAATTTATTTTTGAAATTAGGTCTTGATGTTGCTGAGAAGTCAGAGCACACATATATTCTTCTAAGCACTTTTTATGCTTGTACAGGTTACCTCCCATATGTCTTTCCATATGTACCTTGTACCTTGTTACCTCCCAATGTACCTTGTTACCTCCAAACTTGCAAGTAAATTGTTACCTTCCATATGAAGAATTATCAGCCATTGAGACAGAAATCAATGTTTCACCTGCCAAAGGTCCCAATGTTCAATCAAAAGAAGTACCCATAGTAGCAACTCCACCTCCTGTCCTAGATCTTCTTGGTTATTTGATAGGTTTAGGCAATGCACTTGTCCCTAGAGATTAGTGAGCAGTAGGCTCTGGGTGGGTATTAGATAGTCAATTCCATTTCATTTTGTAAAGAACAAATGGAAAAAATTGGCTTTATTGTTGTTAGATGTGAATTGTATTTACTATGATAAGCGTCAACCTGATTAAAGCAACTTGTGATATTTGGTTAATGCTTTGTGCAGGCCTCCATTGCCTGTTTTACTTGCATCATCAGTATGTCAAGGCCTTCAGATCAATGGGAAACTTATATGGCGTGATGGTCAAATTTTTTACAGCTTGAAGTTTTAGAATAACTCTTTTGGTCTTGCAGTTGTTGGACCTCTACAGGTGTAGTTCATAAAATGTGAAAATAGTTGAGATATTAGTTCTATTTACTATAAATATTGCTAGTTTAATAGGATGTAGATGCACATCTATTTTGAGTCCTTTTTCTAAGTTTCGTTCCTAGTAAATTAGGTGCCACCATTGCAGCCTGGTAGCTCAGCACACACACTGCTGCCAATGGTATTGTTTCAAAACATATCTCCTGGACTAGAAAATGCTCTTTTGTAGGTGGAAGTAAAAAATAATCAACAACTTGTTTGGTATTTTAATGATAATATTCCATTTGAAGTTTTCTTCACTGAGGATGGCAGGATGGAGCGTGCAACATTTTTAGAGGTAATAATGAATGCTAGGATCTAAATTTTAAGCTTTGGAAGTTTTCTTCATTGAGGATGGCATGATGGAGCGTGCAACGTTTCTGGAGGTAATAATGAATGCTAGGACCATTCCCTCTCTGCTGCTCTGCCTGTGCCTTCAATTCTATTGGATTTTTAGGACTTTTGGGCCAGAAGGATTGGGTAGGATGGACAAATCCAGGAGATCAAAAGGGAAAGAGAAAGAGCACATAGACAGTGAGCTTGTTCTCTCCATTGAAAAGCTGCAGGGAATCCAGGATGAGCTTGAGAGGGTAAGTTCTCATGCACTCTGAAAAATGCTTTTTGGGGTTATTTTATTTTATCTATTTATTTTTAAATTGGTTTTTTTCTTATCTTTTTTGAAAACCTTTTGCCCATTCCTTTCTCTATGTATTATTTTTTTGATTTATTGGTGCATCTGTGGATTGATTGAATTTTTTCTTGTCTGTGCGCTGCTTGAGAATGATTTGTTACAATAGTTTTTCACTAAACCCACACTTCATCTTCATATTCTTTCAGTCTTTTGGATATGGACATTTTGATTGGTTTACATATGTTGTTTTTCCAATAGTGTCGAGGAAATTGTTTCAAGGAAAATTTGAAACTAGAACATCCTCAAATTAGTTATTTTAGTTTTTTTGTCATATCCATTTATTGTTTGGTCGTGAGTTGGTAAAGCTCGGGGTTCAACAAATGTAAAATTTTTTGCGACAATTCTTGATCAGTTACAATCTGCCTGTTTACGATTAGGTTCATAATGACCTGGTGACCTGAGGCTCTCTCAATGTAGTATGCTGCACTCCTAAATCCCTTTTGGTCTCAATTACAGTCTACACATTTATGATAAGGTCATAGTGGCCTGGTCACCTAGGGTACTCTCGGCCTAGTCACTGCCCCCAAAGGATCTAACAAGGTTGCTGGACTTAATGGAAAAAGCTCACAATTCTATTCGGCACCTGCCCTTAGGGAAGGGTAGACCTGCCTTACCTATATGGTTGTTGACAGTTGGCTTATTCTTACATTCGTTTTTTTATTAGTTGCTGGAAAGCTTTCTTGGAGGAATTAGTGGATAGAGTTTAAGTTGGATTCCAGATGACAAGCAGAGTATTCCTACATTACATATTTGTAATTTCATAGTTTCATTCACATTGAGGAAGAACCAGATTCATTGTATCACTTTTGTTTTCCCTTTCCCCACTTATATAGTGACGTTGCAGCTCTGGATTTATTTTTTCCTTCTACTTTTGCTCTCTGAGATTGAATCTAAAGTTTCCAGTACCTAGTAGAGCCTTTTTCTCTTCTATCATAAGATGCATGTGTGTGTAAACCTATGTAGTTGATGAAATAAGTTTGGAGTGGACTGAAACAGTGATATTTTGCTATGGTGGTGATGATGAATCATTTTTTCAATTGAGCATAACATGTCTATATGATATAATGCAGAAAAATGGAAAACAAAGTGAAATTTTTAAAGGGTGCATTGAGCTGCTCTCTTTTGGCTATTCATCTCCAGTTGTGTTGAATGTTAGAAATGGGGGCCAACTGCAATTTTTTTTTCTTTCATGAGACTGTAGAAATCGGTCTCCAAATGAATTGAAAATGTCCTAGTGCACTCTGGGTTGTTCTATCACTAGTCTTACATGGGATGTTTGTATTCAAGTCATTCAGGTTATTATTATTTTTAGTTATTATATGATGTCCAACTGTGTGGGGCCTTCTACATGGGTAAATTGCACTTGGGTATTATGGACAATTGAGTCCTCAATTATTTTTTGTGCTTTTCCTTTCACTACAGGGTCTTTAACATTCATTACTGTTTGATATGTTGAGCATTAAATATCATCTGCCCTTCTTTGTGCTTTGCCTTTCACTACAGGGTCTTTAACATTCAATACTGTTTGATACGCTGAGCATTAAATATCATCTTCCCTTCACCATAAACCATAAAAAAATAAAGCTTTCTTTATATATAATTTATTTGAATGAAAAAAAGGGAGAGAGCTGTTGTTTCAATTTCTCTAGCGTGGCATACACCAAACTGTGAAACACATTGTTTCTATTTTAACAGAATAAGCATGCAGTTCATCGAATTAAAAATCGAATTATATCAAAGCTACAAATTAGAACACCCATTTTAAAAAATCCCCCTATCAGGAAACAACATGGAAATATGCTTATTTCCATTATAATCGAGTGTCAAGGATATGATATGTAGCTTAATGTTATGAATAGTGCAACCTGTTTACATGAGATTGCCATTGTGAACTAATGGAATTCTAGGAAGGGGTGTCTTCCTTGTGTACAATATGAAACAAGTTCTTCGTTAGATATATCAAATTTTCTGATAATTCAACTTTCAATAATCATGTGATTCTGGATCCTATGAATAGTAATAATGGGATACATAGGACTGAGAATTGACGATAGTTGGCAATTCTAATCTCAGTAATTAGGTAGGGAAGATTGCAACTAAAGAAGGTGGTGATAACAATCTGCATCAGAAGGCCTCTGATCTTGGTCTCGTTCCAAGCATCTATTCTGTAAATTCCTCAACATCTTAGACACATTTAGCCCACTTGTCCTGATAAGGTGTCCAATACTCCACACATCAAATTTAACCCCATGAACACCCCTAGACATCTCAAGAGCATGGTTCAAGCCACTAAGATTATGAGGGTAAATCTGAGGTGCACCAATGGCATCCTCAAAGTCTATTATAAACCACTCATCTAATTCAATGTTCTTCATCATGTTATCCCACCTGAGATCCCTGTGCATAAATGAAAGGGTGTGCAAAGACACCAGTGCCTTGGTCACAAATTTTAGAGCTTCCACAAGCTGTTTGGGTTTGGTGTTTGGGTTTGTTTGTAGTTTTTAATTTTTATCTTTTTTCTTTAATTTAAAATCAATGACTATAAATGTAATTTTAAGGATTTCCATAACTCTTCACTTGGTTTGGTGTTTGGGTTTGTTCGTAGTTTTTAATTTTTATCTTTTTTCTTTTTTCTTTAATTTAAAATAAATGACTATAAATGTAATTTTAAGGATTGCCATAACTCTTCACATAATTTTTTAAAGTGTGCTAGCTCAATCGAAGAGCGTCTGCTTTACAAGCAGGAGGTTGGTGATTTTACTCCACTGTGCGCTAACATGAATTAATAAATGATTTTGTAGTTCATTTTTAATTAAATGTTTTTTATATCGATTTATTTCAATGGTGAGATATTTCTAGATTCATTGTTTTATATTGTCTCTAAAGAGACGAAAGTGATCTTTAAATAATTTTTTTATAGTCTCTAGAGACAGAATAGCTAGTATTAAAGACATATTGTCTCTAATTCGAGTGTTATGTTTATAGAGACAAAAATGAAATTGTCTCATAAGAGACAATAATGGTTGTGTTATATACTCTCTTTATAGAGACAATATTTTTAAAGACAATAATCTTTAAAACAATATTCTTTAAGACAATATTTTTTAAGACAATAATCTTTAAGACACTATTTTTTAAGACAATAATTTTTGAGACACCCGCTTAAAGACAATATTTAAGACAATACATATTTTTTTTTTGTCTTAAGTTAAGACAATTTACCCAAAAATTGTCTCAAATATTGTATTAAAACCCTCCTTTATGTAGTAGTGAACCATTGTTGAAGTTGCATGTTTGACATTCAAACTATTCACCAGCCCTAAAGACAAGCCATCATAGAACATTTCATAGTATATTCAAGTTAGTTATTTCAGTTTTTGAACAATTTTCTTATAGTTTTATTTTCATTTCTTGATCACAGAACATTTCACAGTATAATCAAGTTATTTATTTCAGTTTTTTGTACAATTTAATTAATTTATGAAAATCTCTTTGCCACAATGCATGCCTTAAGTTTGTTAATAAACTCATTTTCTACATTAGTGGGAAATTCAGTGATATAATTCAAGGTCTTACGTAATCCCACCAATAGCGGATCCATATCCTATTAAAGAACCAGTTGACTTCATTGACCGAACAAAAGCAGGAATGTATTTAGATAAGATGTAATTGACAATTTGACTTAGTGACATATGCAGAGGCAGAAGAAACTAGAGCACGGTAAGCTCAGATAGTAGCATAGACAACAGTTAAAGTAGTCAAGTTAATCCAGTCCCAACGACATCCTCACCACTTTGAGAGTAACCACCTCACTTACTTTCTGATTCAAATACCTAAAATGGATTAGATGACAACCTGTAATATTGAAACAGTTTATATTTTCTTGTCATATAAGTAAGTGAGTGCATGAACTCTTTTTGGCTAGGAAGACCTTACTTTCACTCCATAGCTAAGAGTTTTAAGTGTGAACTACAGAAATCTACTATCAGGGTTTCGTTTGTAAACCCATTTAGAATGAACCAAGTTTCATCCATTCGAAAGAAGAATGAAATCCATGTGAAGTCCAATGATACAAAATGATACAAAAGTATACAAAATCGTGACAATCTAGGGATTACAAAACAATTAGATGATGAAGACAACAAGATTCTCAACCAATACAATATATTAGTTCAGATCCCATATAATGAGAACATTTTATTAACCACATTATCAAGAAAATGGAGCTCACAATGGGGATAAATAAATTAAAGGGGAAAATAGAATCCTAATTATCAATTTAACATAAAGCAAATTGAGGCCAGTTTGAATTAGAAAAAGTATTTCACTAAGAAGAATTGAGTTACAACATTAACTTTGAGAAGATGGATTTGGAGCATGTCTAAAGAAGCAAAAATTGTCGAGCAGATCAACTAGTAAAAATTATAAGAGCAAACAATTATTAGTATCATATGGAGAAATTTAGTGGAGGAAGAAAGAGTAAAATTCTTTTCAAATCAGGAGTATTTTCTTTATTCTTAACAAGAATAGTACAGTAAAACCACAATCTATTAAGATGGATATCCTCAACTCTATACTATACAGATAGAGAAGTTAACTATAACTCATAGAACCTATCCAAAGTTTGGATACAATGGTGGGGACGTAATCCAAAATTACAGGTGGTTGAAGTGGTTTAGGAACTCAACTCAACTATTAGAAAACTAAAGCAATTGTGAAGGGAAATTGAGTACTAAAGAATCTTGATGTCCAAAAGGAGCTAAGTAGTTGAATGCCAACCTCTTTGATACCACCTTATAAGTATTTCCCTTGTTTTAATGTCATTTCTAGTTATACATATTTCATTGTCTTTGTCTATATAATATCCCTTTGAAAATAGTTGATGTTAATGCCTT
Source organism: Pinus tabuliformis (assembly GCA_031772625.1). NCBI lineage: Eukaryota > Viridiplantae > Streptophyta > Pinopsida > Pinales > Pinaceae > Pinus > Pinus tabuliformis. Next base: position 316,948,047 of record CM062817.1, read on the forward strand.
TAAAAAAGTGTGAAAGGTGAAGGTGAGTGATTTTCATGATTTGGCACCTGAAACAATAACAAATGTCACCAAGTATATTTCTTGGATAAAAAGAAAATTGACCCCTTAAAGCAAGGACATCTTGTAAATGCAAGGGGAGGTACATATGTTGAATAGTTTCATAACAAATCTTAGTTTCAATAGAGATCTAAGATCAAATCAAGACCTATCATGATGACACTAATATATAAAATCAATGTATCATTAATATTTATAATCTATCATATCCTCATATGCCTTCACATGCTTCCCTCGATTAGGGAAACATATCAGGGAATGTATTCCTATGTGTTCCCAAACTGAGACCAAGGCACCGATCCATATCTAGTGCGAAAGTAAATAGGCGTGTATAAACAACCTGTATAAGCACCTTACTGTCATGACAGTGCACCTTACTGGTTTTTTTTTTTTTCCCAAGACAACCTGTATGAGGCTCAACATTTTTAAAGGAAATTAGCATCTCAATCAAACCTTTACTAAGGCAAGCCTAGAGCTTCCTTCATGCCTAAAGAGTGTTATCTATAGGAATAAAAATATTGACAAACTCATAACCATTCCCACAATAGGAGAATCAATAACCATTACTAAGACAATCATTAACCATGGCTGATTTTCATATTGAGACAAGCGTTATCATAATGTGACATTTGACCATGGTTGATCTTGGTTGGCTATGATTGACCATGGTTGACCATGATTGATATTATAAAACCAAGGGAATAATAAACCCAAGGGATTAATACTAAAAACCCCCTTGGGATTATGAACCCAAGGGAATAATATTAAACCCAAGGGACTAATATTATAAAACCAAGGCCCTAAAAAAATATTATAAACAATAAAATAAACACAGTCGGCTATGGTTGATTTTCATGTTGATACAATAATTTTCACAATGCGATGTTGGACCATGGTTGAGCATGCTTAACCATGGTTGATTTTCATATCAAGACAATCTTTATCACAATGCGATGTTCGACCATGACTGCACATGATTGACCATGTTTGATTTTATAAAACATGGTTGACCATGGTTAACCATGATTGATATTATAAACCCAAGGGAATAATAAACCCTAAGGATTAATAAACCCTAGGGATTGATACTAAAAACCCAAGGGATTATAAACCTAAGAGAATAATATTAAGCCCTAGGAATATGAACCCTTAGATTAATAAACCCAAAGGATTGATATTATGAACCTAAGGGAATAATAAACCCAAGGGATTATAAACCTAAGAGAATAATACTAAGCCCTAGGAATATGAACCCTTAGATTAATAAAACCAAAGGATTGATATTATAAACCTAAGGGAATAATAAACCCAAGGGATAAAAAAAGAAAACCCAAGGTATATAAACCCTAAGATAAATATTATAAACCCAAGGTATATAAACCCTAAGATAAATATTATAAACCCAAGGTATATAAACCCTATGATAAATAATATAAGCACTAAAATAAACATGGCTGACCCATGGTTGATTTTCATATTGACCATGGTTAATGCTAAAACCCCAAGGGATTATGAACCCAAGGGAATAATAATAAACCCAAGGGACTAATATTATAAACCCAAGGTATAAACCCTAAGATGAATATAATAAGCGCTAAAATAAACATGGTTGACCATCGTTGATTTTCATATTGAGACAATCCTTGTCACAATGTGATGTTGGACCATGGTTGACCATGCTTAACCATGATTGATTTTCATATTAAGACAATCTTTGTTACAATGCGACACTCGACTATGGTTGACCAAGGTTAACAATTATTGACCATGGTTGACTATGGTTAACATATTATGATGATATTTGTCATAATGCGACATTGGACCATGGTTGAGACAATGATTGATTTTCATATTTAGACAATCTTTTTCATAATGCGTCATTGGACAATGGTTGACCATCATTAACCATGGTTAACCAAAATTAATTTTATAAAATATGGTTGAACATAATTGAGCATGATCAACCATGGCTGACCATGGTTGATTTTCATATCTGGACAATCTTTGTCACAATGCGATGAACAAACATGGTTGACCATGATTGACCATGGTTGACCTTGTGTGACCATGTGTGACCAAGGATAAATATGAGTGAACAATGTTGTCTATCATTGAGTATGATTGACCATCGTTGACCATGATTGACCATGGTTAACCATGTTTGACAATGGATGACTATGATTGAATAATGTTAACTACCATTGAGTATGGTAAACATATAGTTGATTAACAGTGACCATGGTTGACTACAAAGGTTAAATATCTTTGTCTATGTCATCATCACGACTCTAGATGTGTGTTTATGCTTAATAGTAAGAATGTTAAACATAATGTCTATCAATTATCATGGTTCAACATGATCTTCATGTTCGCTATCTTTGACCAAATTGATCATGATTATGATGAGTTAGTATTTAAATTAATAGACTATTAATGTATAAATTTATAGATCAATGCAATATTATGAAGTTATTATTACATTATTATAAATTTATTAAAATTTAAATAGTATTATTAAGTTTAAAATGATATTAATAAAATAATAATAATAATAATTGACTATTAGTAATTATATTAATAACTTATTATTATTATTATTATCTTTTAAACATAGTATTAAAAACTCTAATAAGTAAAACCCTAAAACCATGAGCTGTAAAAAATATATATATTTTGGTGGTTTAGTTATTTTTACTTTCTAAGTTATTCAAATTTTTATTATTTTATATGGTTAATTTTATTTTTTTTATTAATTTTAGTTATTTTTTAATTTATAATTAATTTAAGTAATTATAATTTAAGTGGTTATTTTAATATTTTTTTATTAATTTATGTAATTATTTTAATTATGAAGTTATTAAAGATACAAGTCTTATTTAAGTTTTTAATTTTTAATTATGTTTAATTTTTAAAGTTCCATCAATTTTGGTAATTATTTTATTGATGTGGTTGTGTTAGTTTATATTTATACATGGAGGACAACTATTTACATCAAAGAGAATGAACAAATTTCAATTTCATTTCAGTTGATGCTCATTCTACAATGATTAACTCTTTTTTCTTTTCCCTTTTATCCTTGTGTTTAAATAATTGAATTCTAATTTTTTATAGTATAGTTAAATTTCACAGGCATTTATGATATGATTAATTATATATATATATAGATTTTATATATTTGAATTTAAAAAAAATATTTATTTATATAATAAAAAGACAAAAACATACTATAAAAATATAATAAATTCATATAAAAAAATAATATATTTTCATAAATAAATGGTAATATTATAATAGAATTATCTACCATATTCAAATAACATTAAAAAAACAAAAACAAATTATAACTAAATATATATTTTTAAAATTATAAAATAAAATTTAAATAGCTATATATAAATTTATTTAGATTTTTCTAAAAATGGTTCAATATTTAAATATAATGTTATGATTTAATCTACGTACTTTATTTACATGTATCTTAATACCAGAGTCTTAAAAGTTGTGTAAAATTAGGGTGGGTATATCTAATGTAAATAAAATATAATGTTATGATTTAATCTATGTACTTTATTTACATGTATCTTAATACCAGAGTTTTAAAAGTTGTGTAAAATTAGGGTAGGGTATATCTAATGTAAATAAAAGCAAGAAAAATTTAGAATAAAAGAAAATTAAAAAATAAATATATTATATCAAAACAATAAAAAGAGCTATATATTAATTAAAAAAAATAAAATTGTTAAACAGTTAACAAAGTGTTCAGCAATATTTTTTTCCGATTTAGGTAAACACATATCTAATATATAAACAAATAGGCTAAATTTGACCATTATAAAACCCTTTTTATTTGAAATTCTCTAAACATTTAATATATCAATACCAACATGATTTCACATGGATACAATGAAGTGCAAGGTGCAAGATGTCTTAGGCCTTGACAATGACAGCAGCTTGAAACATTGAGATACTGTAGTGTTAATATTCCTGGACAGTAGTGTTAATATTGAGTACAATGACTTGCTGTGGTGGCAGTTAGAGGGGTGGATTCCCTTTTCCCGTGAGTTTGTTCTTGCTAAAATTATACGAACTTAGTATACCTGACTTACAGGTGGTTGGTTATGCTCTTGGTGTTATAGTGGGAGCTATGAGGTTTGATCCTTAGTCTCCCATAGATTAAGCCTGGCAGTTACCGATTCACCATGTAATTAAAATATATATATATATATATATTCCTGTACAGTTTTCTCCAATATGACTCACCTTCTTCTCATATTTTTTTAATAAGTAAACCTGACTACTTTCTAAGATATTATGTTCATAAGATGTATGAGGAGGAGTTCAGGCAGTCTGGGCAGTGCTGGAACGAAACAAATTTACATAGTTGGCAATGGCTCCACAAATAGAAACAACCAATAATACATTCAAAGAAATAATATAAATATCTGTCAGATCGTAGATGGGGACACATGGCTCCTCCATCTCATTTCAGTAATAGTATACCAGTTTTGAACTCTCCATCTAAACCTAAATGAGAGAGCTAACGACTAAATAATAAAAATATTAATACGGCTCAAACATTAGAAATATATTCTCAGGAAATACCTAATAAAAGGATGGAGATATTCTGAATTTCCAGCCTGCCTACATGAATTAGATTTGTGTATCTGCATCAGTTGTCACCATTCGATTCCACTAGGACTCTTTGATGGACCACTCTGGACACGAATTCCTTCCACGCATTTTCAACTTCTTCTTTATTCTCCTCGTCCATGGGATGCTCCACTATCAAGTGGACTCCAATTGCATCCAAATACCAACCAGAGCGCCCATGAAATCCCAGAATCTTGCGTCCAGTCGTTGGAGTGGTGAAGAATGTTCCTATTTCTTGGCCATACGGGCCATACCTTCCACGGTTTGTGTCAAAGGTTAGAGACCTCACTGTCAGTGGTTTAGAAGGGCCGAAATGGCCATAGTAACCATTGACTGCTGTCAAGAATTCATCTGGATAATCGAATTTAATCTGCAAATGAAAAATAGGTATGATTATATAGGTAAACATTAAGCATTATGTAGTAAGCAAATTAAGCATTATGTAGTAAGCAAATCATTGGCCAGGAGCTTAATTTTTTGGGCTGTTTTTTTAGTGTAGTTATTAGGGTCAATTCTCTAAGCTAACTATATTTATCGAATTGATGCTTCTGTGATCCATAACAAATTTATAAGAACAAATTTCGGTGATAATCACATCATCAAATGTGATTAATAAATATAATTCATTGTCAAAACAAAATGAAGAACGAAATTATAACAACATATTAAATAAAAAAACCCTCATATTAACAATTCTCTACAACTCACTATATTTATATATAAAACATTATCATAATCTTTATAGAAATAATAAATCTCAATAAAAGTAGACCCTAAATTATCAATGTGATTTTTCTAGAAAATTTTTGCTAAGATTTATCATCATATTATCGCCATGAATTCTACTGAACAGTAGATCTTTCAATGAATAAGCAGCTTACCGTCTCTTTTCTGGCGCCTCCTAGGCCTCCATGGCGTATTGACCAAATAGAATTGCCGTTTCGATCGTACTGAAAAGTGATAGAATCCACAGCATCTCCATAGGCTATAGCAATCTGGCGGATGCCACTGTATACCCCATCATCCCAGGGATTCCCTCCCTGTCCACCCCACTTTACAGAAGGAACGGGTTTCCAGTGGACTGCTGTGTAAGTCTGGTAAAGTCAGGAAAGAAAAATCAAGTAGTCAGGAAAGAAAAATGAAGTCGTTATAACCTTTGTGGATATTATATTATGGGAATATTTTAAAATTTAATGGTCAAGTGAATTGTTTGATCTTCCCACTTTCAGATTCTAAATATTTTTAAAATCTATAATCTAAAATCTACCATCTAAGTTTTGCGATTTTAAAACTAAGATATCAAATTTTGAGAATATTTTGAAATTTAATAATCAAATGAATTGTTCAATCTCTCTTCACTTCCCATTCTAAAAAATTCTTCACTCTAATATAGCAGATTTTGAAAATATTTTGAAATTTAATAGTCAAGTGAATTGCTTGACCATCTAAATAAAATACTAAAAAGATAACATTAAAAAAAAAAATTGAATAGAATTTTAAATCACCTCTGGAGAAATGTAATCTCCTTGGAAGGATATTGGAGGTGGGGGAACCTTGACTGCGTCGACAATGTCTCTGACTGCTGAAATGACCTTTGGCAGTACCTTGGAAGCCTCGCAATTCCTGTTACCGGCGCAGCATTGGAGAAACATCTGAGTGTAGACCCCAATGGCGTCCAAGTATAGGCCGCTTCGTCCATGGAATCCCACTATTTTGCTTCCCAATGTGGGAGACGCAAAGAATGTGCCTTCCTCTACGCCGAAAGGCCCATATTTTCCACGATTGGTGTACAATGTTAACGCCCTTATTGCAACCGGGCCTCCCCGATAGAATGCTCCAAAGTATCCGGATATGGAAACTAGCTTTTCTTTAGGATAATCCAATGGAATCTGAAAAAAGAAAAAAAGAAAAAAAATTATATCCGGAAAATTATATCCGGAAAAATTTGTGATTTCTTTTAAATTTTTTTTTAATGAATAAATCTAAGTGTTTTAATTTTGTAAAATTTGAAATTAAATTTTTGATTTTTTTTTAATTAAATTAGGCGATAGGATTTCAAGCAGTTATTCAAAATGTGTATAAGGGTTTCAACCTATAAGAATATCTTACTATACACTTTATCATTATCATCAAGGTTTTTCACCTATTAAACATAAATATATTTTTAAGGTACTTTTCACATTGATACATTATAATTAGATATTAATAAATCAGGGTTTCAAGCTGTGATTCAAAGAGCGTATTGGATTTTATAAGAATATCTTACTATGCATCTTATGTCAGTTGATTTATAGTGAAGTAGAAGGACTTTTTACATATGAAGTATAAATCTTTTTTAAAAATAATAAAAATAATGAAAATGAAGTTAATATTATTGTTTAAATTGAAAAATACCTATTTATTTATAAAATAAAAATATCTATCTATCTTTAAAATGATATCATGTCATTGACTTAAAAAAAATGAAATTCAATTAAAAGATAAATATATATATATACTTTAAATAAAAAATATATTGTATATATTATTTTTAATCATACAAGATAAATATATTTAAGTATTTTTTAAATAATTATGATATATAAATAAAACACTATGCCATTGGACATTAAACCAGTTTATATTAAAATAAAATTTCTTTTCATCTAAACAAAAAATTATAGTCAAAATTTTAAGCAAAGGAAAAAATAATTTTATCCTCATAAATATTTTAATATTAATAATTTATGATGTATATATTTATTTAAATTTGAAGATTAAAAAAATATATATATTTTTCATCAAAAAATCAATATATTATATAGATTTAAAATTTTTAATATTTTTTCATATATAATCTTCAAAATATAATAATAATAATAATAATAATAATAATAAACTAATTTTTATCTTAATTTAATTTATTTTTATTTTTATTTATTATGTTATAAAAAATATAATTAAATGATTATCAATATAAATATTCAATATAGTGGGATTTAATAATTTTAAAATTAAAAAAAAATAATTCTATATATTATAATATTAATAATTAAGTAAAAATAAAACTATATTTATTAAGATAAAATGATCATTTTAGATATACAGTTTAATTATTATAAAAATTAATATTTAATTATGTACCTAAAAAATAATATTAAATTTTAAAAAAATTTAAAACTTTATTGAAGTTTATTTAATTAATAATATTTTTTAAATTTAAATTGATTAAAATAAATTTAAAATTGGTTTTATAATTAATTAAAAATTAAATATTATGAATAACTGTAAAATTTTGGGTACTTTATTTTTATAATAATTTAAAAATCATGATTTTGAATACTTCTAATAAATTTAATTGCATTTTATATATAATATCTGAATTAAAATTGAACTAATTATTTTTTCCAGTAAAAAAACACTGATTTATATTAAAAATTGAACTAATTCATTCCCCCTATGGATAGAGTTATTGGAGTTATATGTATACCATTTTTAATAAATATGCAAAAACAATTTTAATACAGATGCAAAATTTCGATGGGTTGATCACAGTTTAATATAAAAGTACTCCATTTGTGCAAAAATAACCCAAAAATAAGATTTTTTACTTTCTCCACAATAATTTTTTTTTTTTTTTTTTATTTAATTTATTTTTTTCTTTACCTTTTTCAAGATTATTAACATTTTCATGTTCATGTTATAAAAATCTAAATAAAAAAATTATTATTAAACCCTCCCATCACCTAAATTATATATCAATAACAAATTAATAATTATGTAGGAATACTCCATCAAATTGAATGACAAACGATAGGGTCGAACTGCAATGCTAATTATGCATGTACCTTGTGAGTCTGGAGGCCTCCTGATCCACCGTGTCTCACAGACCAATGCGAAACTCCATTTTTATCGTACTCTATCGTAATGGAATCAATAGCTCTCCCACTATTGATTACAATCTGGCGAATCCCCGTAAAGACGGCATCGTCCCATGACAGCCCACCTTCACCTCCCCATGGTCCAGACGAGATTGGATCATGGCTCGGCTCCTGTATTAGGTCGTAGAAATAAAGAGGAAATGAAGATTTAGGATAAAGGGTTAGACATTAAATTGGTGTATAATCTAATTAATAAAAGTGAAAAATTAATTTCAACATTAAATTAGGCAGTTGTCTATAACGCGACTTTTTGAAAGTTTTTTCGACGGGTTTTTCCGGTGAAAATTCGGCAGCAATTTATTGGAATCTCAAGTTTGATAGCTACTTTCTGCACAATCAAAGCGTCCAGGGGTTTTTCAGGGTGCTGAATCCAAATATGCAGTTAAAAAACCATTTTAACTGCAACAAATCATGATTTAATCTCAATTTCTTCCGCCCTGAAATCTCCAAAAAGTCGCATTATAGACAACTCCTTAAATAATGTATGAAATTTTAAATATAAAATTAATATAAAAAAATTAATTTATTATCCCTACTCAACAATAAATTGATAAAATCTAAAAAGGACCTTTAAAAGAAATAACTATTCCAGATTATGGAAAAGCATTCCATGACAGGTTTTTCTTTTTTTTGAACCAAAAAAATGTACAGAGTGAGTACCTCCAATGGAAGATTATTTCCGAGTGCCTTAGTTGTGACTTTTCCAATCCCTGCCATGGTAAATAATCGCTGCTCTATCAAAGTGCTTGATTAGTCCTTAGGGTGAAAAACAATTCAGCAAAACCTAAAGATACTCACAAACACTGCTCACAAATTTGAGTGGCTCTCAGATAAATATATAGACTGAAGGCGGTTAAATCTGATATCTCTAAAATTCCATCAAGATATCCCACACGGACCTCCTATATGTAAAGTGATTATGGAATCAAATGCGATAAGGAGAATTCATTACCTGCACCAAAATGCCGAGCTGTTGATGTCACAAATACCAAAATTCCACCGATGTGAGATTGGGACGTTAACGGTGTCTAATGAAAATGCGCTGCAAGTACAACTTTTTTACAGTGTTGCACCACCATCTTGATGGGCTCCAGTAGTTTGAATCGCAAATAATGTGGGGCTCCGAAGTGCACTGTAATGCTGTTTTAATTTCAGCTTTAAGCGAAACTATTTCGACCCTGGCATTTTTATTTCGATTGTTGATTTGTCGAATAGTTGACCATCAATTGGATATCGATTCGACCCATTATTTATATTTTTATTTTGATGGTTGATTTGCAGAATATTTGACAATCAAATAGATATAAGTTCGGTCAATTATTTAACTTTTCCTATATTTATCTTTAATTGCCAAATATCCAACAAATCAACCATCAAAATAAACTCAAGACTTTAACCCAACCTCTGCTAGTAGTTTAGGTTGAACGTTAATCGGTGAGATTCCAATTAAAAGCCGCGATTGCTTCAACAAAAGTATTCGAAGTATCGCAACGGTCTACAATAATGCGCTAAAAGTAAAAGTATTTTGCCGTCTTGCACCACCGTCCTGAAGGGTTCCAGAGATTTGATGCCTTAAGGCTAAGATAGCGGTGCAAAGTTTTGGCAGTTTAAATCCCAACCATTCTGTCTATCAAAGGATACGAAGTGGACGTTGGCTGTAATGCTGTTTTAATTGGTCATCGATAGTAAATTTAAAATCTATTACTTTAACAAAATAAATAATACTAATAATACAAGGAGGTTTTGGCCTTTGCATTTTCTAGCCAGAGTTTATGGCATATTGCATTACAAACAAAATAGGACTGTCTAGAGATGAGAAATCAGTCCAAATTGTAATAAATTTGCTGCTTGAGTAAAGGAAACCAGCATATAAGCATATGACAATATTTGCATGAAAGTTTTTTCAAAATTAATTGTTTTCTTTAAAAAATCAAAATGAAACTTGGAACCATATTACCCATGGAACCTGATGACGTGTGGAGACTAGAGCCTGATGACGCGTGTAGTGCTAATTGTCATTTGCTGCGGTCGGTTGCTCTATGAAACATCTATATTCATAGATGTCCTCCTCATCTTCGTGCATCCGACCCTTGTCTTCATGCATTTGACGTGCCTGAATATGCTCTGCGGTGGAAGGCTTGCCTTGAGCTGTATCTGCCTCGCCTTGTGCAGTATCCCTATTCTTAGTCGCTTGAGTGGGAGGACCTCCATTACTGGAGGGCTCTTCCTGAAACAGAATTGTGATGGTTGCCATGATAATGGGTCAATTCAGGGTGCTTTGGTAGGTGAATTGGGCTGAATGAGGAGTTGGCTGTGAACTGGAAGGGGAAGCTGTGGTAGAAGGACGAGAATGCGGGGACATGGGACGAACAACTTGAGTGCACCCTCTGTGGCTTCTGCCACTGCGCGTATCAAGATATTGGTCTGAGATGGGAGTTGATGAAGGGGAAGAAGAATCAAAGATCGGGGAAGGCGAGGAGCGGTACAGTCTCCCTCTAAGGCTGCCTCTTCTGCTGCTCATTCTCTGGCGCGGTCTTGGCATGATGCCTTGGGGAGGAGGGGCCTACCTTGGCATGATGCCTTGGGGAGGGGGGGCCTACATGAATGAGGTCTGCTCTGTGCGGAGATTGGGGGCGGAAGGCTCAGTGGGCTCGGAGGCGAGAATGAAATTGCAGAGCAGGCTGTGAGAGTGATGGATGCTCGTTCCAAAATCAATGCAGCACAGGAGATTGCAACGCCTGCCTATTGTAGTGCGTATGCTAGGCTTCACATCATCCAGAGGGCAATTGTAATTCAAACACAGAGGAACTAAAACAGAGTAAGTGGGTAGATTATTACCTGAGGCCTCCATGGTACAAAGCCGAGGCGGGACGACATTGTTGAATTGGTTTGAGTGCCACATTGAATGGCAATTAAGCTGGTTGTAAGACCGATAGACTGCTATCTGTGCGAGCTTACAGGTAGCTTTGTGGCGGTGCCACTTGCCTACTCGTCCCTCTGCCGTCTTGTCAATCGTTGTATGCACCCACATCCAGGAGTATTGGATATGATAATATAAAAGTTTGGATGAAAAGAGTTGTTGGGAGGATTGTTATTAGATTTGAATTTATAAGTGGTGTTAGTCAATAATCATATTGCTAGAAATAAGGATTCATAAGAGGCCGAAAGTTGTTGGGAATAAAGATTGTCGTTAGACCAAAATTTGCAAGGCCAAAACTTGCAAGTGGAGATTCACAAGAGGCCCTTAGACATTATCACGAAACACGTGGGATTTTATCCAATGCCCTACAATCTCCCCCAACTCGAGCAGAGTGTGTATTCATGATTTACGATCTAATACCACTGTTCGGAATCACAATTAGAGTTAGACCAAAACCTACATGTGTTAGTCAACTAGCACATCCCAAGAGATAAAATTCCACTAGAAATAGTTAGTCCATGTCACAAAACATAATAAAAACTTTGGTTTATCCAATATTTAACAATTTTTTCCTGGATATATAATTTTTTCTTCTTAATCATAATACCAAATGACATAACAAATCTAACTTTCTTTTACTTTTTGGGCTGCAGTTTCTGCCCAATTTGATAACGATGTTGTAAAAGCTTGATTATTCTGTAAAAGCTTGATTATTTTAAAAACCTAATGGACCGGACAGAGGAACTTAAAAATTTGACTTCAGTTTTGTTAATCCAACAAACCTACTTCAATTTTATTTTTGGAATAAATCTAAATTAAAATTAATTTCAGACTTTCAACAACACTGTTTCAATCCAAATTCTGCAAGTAGTTCAGCTTGGACGATAATTGGTCTGAGCGTCAATTGAAATAAATATATATTGTTTCAACAAAAATATTCAGTATCGTAACTATCCGTAATATATTGCTTCACCATAATGTTCGAAGTATCGCAGGGTTTTCCATATTTTAACATTTTATTTTAACCTCTTGAAATGAAATAAAATGAATCGGAGAACTTTTAACCTCTTGAAATAAAATGAATATATTTTGAAATATAGTGAATTAATAATTTTAAAAACTAAAATTGCCTAATTTGTTACTTTGTAAGAATTGTTTTTCTTTAATTTTAATTAATTTACCTTAACTTCTATATTTAACTTTTATCTATATTAATATAATAATTTGTTTTTTAAATGTAATTAATCAATGGATTGATTGATTGTCTTGGCCTAGCCTATCCAAATGTATAACTATGGTATATTGACATTGGCATTGACTTATTAATACTCATAATGGTATTTGCAAAGTTTTGGTTCACACATAATTAAATCCACAACGCCTTTTTATTAGATTTCGCATTACTTTGGCTATTGTTGATTACATTGGTGAGTGATATCCACACTTGATTACATTGGTGAGTGAGTTGATTATATTGTTGAGTGATATCCGCAGTAATTTGTGAGATGCTTGGAGAAGTTCAATGTTATAGATGGCTTTTTAATTTATAATATTTCATTAATCTTTGTATATCTTTGTCACCTTGATTACATTGTTTATCAATTTTGTATATTTAGCATTTTGAATTATTAAGTTTAATTTTAAATTAATACATATATCCCAAACCTATAACATATATAAATGTGTAAGAAATATTGTGAGCATAAATAGGGAAAAAAATTAAATTAAAAAAAATCTTAATTTTTAAATTTTATTTGTAATTATAATATTAATTAATTATAATTATAATAAATATTAATAATTAATATATATAATATTGAGTAATATAATATTATATACCTATATTGATTATAATTATTATTATATAATATTGTATTATATCAATTATTATTAATTACCCTCGTTAATTATAATTATTAATTAATAATTTATTATGGATTAATTTATTCATTATTTAATTTATTAAAAAATAATATATTTTTAATTATATTAATTCATAGTACTTTACCGAAATAATATTTTTTTTTAAGTAAGCTTTGATATTAACAAAAACAAAATATAGTACAAAATTTCTGCAGAAGCAGATTACTGGCCGTTAAACTGCAGGCCTTGCCCCATGATACCAGAAGAGACTAGATTGACAGATGACTGGAAAAGACTAGATAACAGAAAACTAAGAACATGCACACCACGCAGGGCGGCTATTAGCAAGAGTGGACAACAGACAAAGACAGAGGAAACCTGGACCAAAGACATAATAACCCGCTGAGAGGAGAGAAGCAGGGGAGGCCTGATGGACTGCAGATTCAGAGGCGTTTGAACATTTCCAGGACCGGGTTGGGTCTTGACATGTAGATCTGCCCAGGCTTGGATGAGTTGCCCTGCTGGTCTCCTGAAGGTTCACTCTTCTGCATGTTGGAGGGCTTGTTGTCTTGCCCAATGGTTTGTTTCAGAAGCTTGATCAGCACAGTGAGTTTCTTCTCCATGGTATCGACTTGTTGGTGGATCGCGCTCAATTTAAATTCGCTGCTTTCCACCACTGCCATGTGGTCATGCGACATAGTTTCGGCAAATTGTTTGAGCTTACGCAGCTGTTCCGCGTGTTCGCCTTGGACATCCATAGCTTTGGCAAGGAGGGTCTTCATTCGCCAACCTTCCGCTTGAGTTCTTACGAACTGAGTGGCCCGAGTGCTGGGAGTTCCCGGGTCCTGGAGCCAGTCGACTTCCTTCCCGATTTGCTGATCAGAGAGCTTACTTTCCTCGTCCTGGACAGTGGCTTCTAAATCAATGATTTTGCGCTTGTTCCGTTGCGAGGTTCGCCTCTCAAACATCTCTCTTGCCTGCTGCAGATCATTTTTGGCTGATTTGTTGCGGCTAGTCTTCCCAGCCATGGTGCTGCTATCTTGCCAAGCTGTATCCCGAGCGCTGTTTGCAAATTGAGGAGGGACAAATTTTCTGCACACTGAGACAATGTTTGTCGTTGGGTAATTGAGAGTGGTTAAATAACCAAATTCGGGGAGGTTTCCGGTGAGTGATCGGTTAATTTTGTGCAACTTGCACGTCAGATCACCATAATTGCTGTGTGATGGAGTTTTGGTTGGGTTGTGGGATAATTGAACCCGTCTACGGTCGCCGCGCCCTGCTTGCTCCATATTGTGCCATGTGTCCCTGTTCCTTGTAATGTTTCGGCGGCTCATATCACCACAGATTATGGCCCTGCACAAATCTTTGTCACCTGCTTCTGTCATGGTTGCCCTCATCCTGTATGTCCTTCGCATTCTGCCGGGAATTAATGGTACGCGCCTAGTCAGCCTGTTCATGCAATTATGGCGTTGGGCTATTCGACCCTCCGGTCGGACTCCTCTGCCGTCACCATATCTAATCGTGAGAGTTGGATGCATTTGCTCTTTAATTGCTGATTGTCGACCTGCTGCCAACAGCTGTCCCATACTTCGTTGGGGTGTTCAATCCCATGATTTGCCAAGTGGTCAGCAACCGCATTGGCATTTCGCCTTACCGCCTGAAAGATGAGGCCTTTCATTGCTCCTATCAGCTTGGCAATGTTGTCTATGACCTTGGACAATCGCTAGTGTTTTGTGACTCTGCTAGCCGACGTTCCTCCATGGATTTTCCTCGCCACATTAATGGCCACCTCAGAGTCTCCTTCAATTACTGCCTTACCTGTTTGATTAATTTGGAGGATTCTTAGCCCTTTTTCTAGAGCTGTGAATTCCATTTCATTATTTGTGCCTTCCCCAGAGCTTTGCTGTATATGTAGAGTATGTCTCCTTCATGGTTTCGGATGATTCCTCCAATACCTGCTTGGCTGGGATTGCCACTCGAGGCACCGTCAAAGTTTAGTTTTAAAAACCCTTCAGGCGGTAGCCTCCAGCCCCTCGGTTTTGTGTTTAGGTTTTGCTGCTGCCCGAAGGATCCCGGTTGTTGTGCATTGAGCAGGTTGAAGGCATTCATAATTCGCTGGTCCTCGGCCGAAGGATGATTATCAGGGTCTGCCTTTCATTTTACTAGGATTAATTGGCGCATGTTTTGGATTAAGGTTCTATGCAGGTACTCTATGTTTCTGTGCTCATCTTGAAAGATTCTGCGATTTCTTTCTTTCCATAAGGTCCAAGTTATGAAGCCTGGTAGAATTTTCCATATGTTGTTGATTCTTATGTTGTTGGAGTATTTGCTAGGCCAATTCATGATGGTATTTTGAATGGATTCCCTGTCTCTGTTTGTTTGCTGCATTATAATTTCCATCCCTTGCCATAGTTGATCGGCCCAATCACAGGAATTGAAAAGGTGGTTCATGGTTTCTTCTACTTGTTTGCACATAGGGCATATGGAGGGGCCTTAAAAACCCTTTCTGCGCAAGTTCTCCCATGTGAGAGTTTTTCTGCTCATGAGGAGCCATGAGAAGGTTTTTATTTTAGGCCAGAATATGGCGTCCCAAACCTTGCTGCTCCATTGTATCGCCTCCATTTGCTCCGAGAGTTCTAGTTTTTATCTGGCCTCTTTGAGAGTGTATTTCCCGCTTCCTTTCATGCCCCATCTCAGTATGTCGTTTTCTGTGGTCTTCCTGATAGTGCGATTGTTTATGCCTTTCAGGAGGTCCTTTGTGTTGTCGTTTTCTTCAATTGGGTTCTCAACATCCTGGATAGCCCATTCCCTCCATTCCTGGTCGCGGCTGTTAGGGTTCCAGTAGTGGTGGACTGTAAACTTTCCCCTGTTCTCGCATTCTGTTTTGAACTCTTCTAGCTTTGGTTGTTCCAGCTTTGGGAGCTGCTGCCACGCATCTTCCCAAAAGAGGGCCATTTCCCCATTGCGTATCTCCCAGAACCCGTGGTCCTGAATTAAGTTGCGGTTTCTTCTAGCTAAGTTCCATATTGTAGAACCCTCCGGAGTTTCCTGTATCCTGATTAGGTCCTGATTGTTGTAGTTAGGAGTGTATTTCTCCTTCCAGTGTCTGGCCCAAGGTAGGTTGATTTCCTTCAGCCAGCGCCACCACAACTTGGCTCCACATGTCTTATTGATGGTGTGGGGGTCAATTAAGCTTAAACCGCCAGCTGCTTTCGAGGTACAGAGCTTGCTCATGGATACCAGTGCCCATTTTCTTTTTTCCGCATTGCCACTCCATAAAAAGGATCTTTGGATGTTTCTAATCTTCTGCATGATACCACTGGGGGCCGACATGATGGATAGCAAATATTGCGGGATGGCCTGCAGTACAACTTTGGTGAGGACAAGTCTCCCACCGAAGTTAAGAGCTCTGTGAGTCCAATGCTTGCATTTTTTCTCCAGTTTTGCTAAGATGTTTTCCCAGTGAGTTTTTTGCCAAGGCTTGGTAGTGAGAGGGGCTCCCAGATACTTAGAAGGGAGAGAGCCTTTTCGGAAGCCCAGAATGCTGGAGAGATGGTTCTAGATGGCGGGATGAGTGTTAAAGAAGAAGATAGTCGATTTGGCATGGTTTATCTCCATGCCTAAAGCTTTGCTAAAGAGATGAAGAATGTTTTTGAAGGCCATAGCTTCTTTGACGGTTGGAGAGCCATGCAGCATTGTGTCATCGACAAACTGCTAGTGCGTTGTGGCAGGTATGGAGGGGAAAGGGTGTAGGCCATTAAGCTTTCTCTCCTCTCTTGCTTTGTGAATGAGCCTGCTGAGCCCTTCCATGAGGATTACAAATAGGAAGGGGGAGAGAGGGTCTCCTTGACGAATGCCTCGGGAGGGGGAGAAAGGAGCAGAGGGGGAGCCGTTTACTAGTATGGAAAAATTGGAAGATTTTATCAGAGCAAGGATCCATTTGGTCCATTGCTTGTAAAAGCCAAAGGCATTTAGAATGGCCTCCAAGTAATTCCAGTTGACTTTGTCAAATTCTTTTGAGAGATCTAGCTGCATTAGCATACCTGGAAGTTTCCTTGTCTACAGGGTGTGAATCATCTCCTGAGCTAAAAGGATGTTGTCTAGAATTTGCCTGCCTTCCACATACCCTGACTGTTCTTCTGAGATTAGGTCAGGTAGAAAGGGCTTAAGTCTGTTGGATATGACTTTAGAAATGATTTTATATATCACATTGCAGAGAGCTATAGGTCGAAACTTGTTAGGTGAATTGGCCTCTTCTTCCTTGGGGATAAGCACAATGAAAGTGGAGTTCAGGGATTTGAGAATAGAGCCTGAGCATCTAGAGTCTTCGACAATTTCCCATACCTCTGTTTTGATAGTTTGCCAGCAAGCTTTGTAGAAGTTGATTGTAAAGCCATCAGGCCCCGGTGCCTTATCATTTGGCATACTTTTGACCGCGTCTTCCACCTCCTCCATTGAGACCTTTTTGAGCAGAGCAGAGTTTTGCTCTGAGGTTATGATGCTGGGTATAGCTTTAGTTAGCTCCTCTATGGCCTCAGATCTATCTTCTTGTGTTTCCTGAGCTATATGCTTGAAGTGCCTAGTGAGTAGCGTTGATATGTCCTTGTGGTTTTGAAGGATTTCCCCTGTTTCATTTTTGAGCCTGAGGATTTTATTTTCCCCCTGTAGTCCATCGTTGATCTGTGAAAAAATTTTAAATTTTGTTCTCCCTCCTTCAGCCATTGGATCCTTGATTTTTGCTTCCACAAAGTTTCTTCCTGTTGGCAACGAAGTTGCCATTGCTGCATTAGAACCTTCTCCTGTTCTTTTGAGTCTTCTTTGTAGTTCCCGGAAGCCCATTACTTGTGAATTTGATTTAACTTACCTTCAATGGTGTTCTTTTCCTCGAAAATGTTCCCAAACTTCTCAGTGTTCCATTCTTTGATTCTGTGTTTGATGTGTTTTAGCTTGCTTTGGAACTTGAACATTTTGGTGCCTCTTAGATCTGATGGTTCGCGCCACCATTCCTTCAGCAAATTTGCAAAGTCGGGATGAGTTAACCAAAACTTTTCAAATCTGAAGGGCTTGTTTCTAGGGGTGCAGAGGATGGCTGCTTCCAAAGCTATAGGCCAGTGATCTGATCCTCCACTGGGGAGGATGTCAGAGTCCACTGTTGTTCCTCCGAGTAGGATACTTTCCGAAATCAGAAATCGATCCAGCCGGGAGGCAATCCTATTGTCTCCTCCTCTTCTATTGTTCCAAGTGTAGGAGCCATTTTTTGGGAGAATGTCTACTAGCTTGGCAGCTTCTATGAAATCAACAAAGAGTTCTGTATCTTTGTTGAGCTTTCTGAGACCTCCTTTCTTCTCCAGTAGGGATGTAATCATGTTAAAATATCCCCCCATGATGATCTTAGAGGTGGGGTATCTTAACTTTAAATTCATAAGAGAATTAAGAAAAGAAAATTTGTCATCTAGTCTTTGCGGGCCATAGACATTAATGCATAGGTAGGTTTCAGAGTTACCTGTTATTTGAACTTCTGTGGCAATAAACGAACGTGCAGCATCCATTGAGATAATGTTTATTGCTCGGGTGTCCCAAAGTGTAGCTATGCCTCCTTCCCATCCTTGACTGGCTACATCTATATATTTGATTGGTTTGCCTAGTCTTTTGCTGATGTTCTCCATTTGGTTAGTGGCGCATTTGGTCTCCTGTATGAACATGATGTCTGGCTTTTCTTGTTGGAACTTTCTCTTGAGAAATCTTTGCTTAGCTTGGTTGTTAAGCCCTCTTGCATTCCATGAGATGACCTTCATTGATAACTAAAAAACTCATTGGTAGGACTGGAAGGCATGAAGAGCCTTCATTTTCCCAGAGTTGATCATTAGAATCCCCAGGTCGTGCAATACCTCCCCACTGGTTCTTCTGCCTCTTCTTTTATTTGGCTTCCGGCCTGTTGGGTTAAGAGATATGCTATTTGACTGATTACCTGTGCCTTTTGCGATACCTAATCTTCTGTTTTGCCTTTCGAGTTCCACCTTTTGTCTTGCTATGAAGAGATCGCTGATTTTCCTGATTTCTTCTTCTGGAATGTTGTCTAGCCCTTGGGTTTTCCAGTTTTTTTCCATAGCTGGGAGGTTGACTCCTTCTTTTTCTAGGACTGCATTGAGCTCTATATCCTCGCTTCCGCCATCGCTGGTTAATATGTCAGTGTCTTCATCATGTTCATCTTCGAACTCTTGCATTTGCACTTCTGTTCTGAGTGTGTTTTCCTCCCCATCCTGAGTGGTGTGTTCTGTCTTGTTTTTTGGTGCTTCAATAAGTTTTGTATCTCTGTTAGTGCCTTCTGAGTCTGTATCAGTTTCCAGAATGCTGAAGGTGTTACTAATGATACTAGGTCCTGTTTCTGCTCTGTGTGTTCTTTTTCTGTTGGCTCTCTGTCTTATTTTTGGCTTTGTGAAGGCCTCTTTATTCTTTGTTGCTTGCTCTTGTTTGTGTTCGTCTCCTTTTTTGTTGAGAGGGCACTCTCTAACGAGGTGTCCGTGCTCATGACACTTTCTACAATGGAAGGGGATTTGTTCGTAGTCGATGGCTTGATAGTAGTCTTCATCTCTGAATTCTAGCCACAGACCTTCATGCAGGGCCCCTGAGACATCCATCTCAACACAAATGCGTGCGCATTAAGTATATCTTCGTTGCACTGTTGCTTCAAAAGCTTTAATGAAGGTTCCGAGCCGGTCTCCAATCTGCTTAAGCGTTGCCAGTCCCTAGTAGTCTATGGGAAGGGAGAATAGCCGGATCCACACTGGAACCTGTGTGAATGTCTCTTGTTCAGGTACGAAGTTTGCCTTCCATGGCCTCATGTAGAGTCCAGCTGAGGCAAAGAAGTATGGTCCGCCATCGAAGACTCTGTCCTTATCTTCTAAGTTTGTAAAGACAACCGTGAAGAAGCCTTTGGCTCCAAGGTGGAGTTTAACATCACCTTTTGGCTTCCAGTGCTGTTTGATCCATTGGCAGAGTGTGCGTTCTGTTGGCCACAGTCCCATAAATTTGCAAATAACTGCATGCTCCATCATGTGGTCTCTATAGGCCTGAATGTCTGGATCTGAGAAGACTACTCGAAGGGTTTCCTGTTTCCTTGGTTTGCATGCTCCTTGAGTTGTCTGTTTGGATTCGGGGTTGGCAGTCTTTGCTTGCTCCTCTTCCTCTTGTGAGTGCGGCCCTGTTCCATTTTCTTTTTCGCCTTTTGTTTGGGTTGTTACTGGTGCTGTGTTCCTTTGTTCTGCTTCTGGTCTTTTGTCCTCTTTCTCCTGTCCATTATTGGCTTTACCCGTCATCTTGGGGTTTTTTCTTGTCTCTTTCTGTAGCTGCTGTGTCCTTTCTCCTCTGCTACCGCTGCCATGCTTACGATCTCCAGAGCCATTGATTTTAAATCCTTCTAGCGTTTTCTGCATTTGCATGACTACCTGCTTGAAGGATGGGGTCCCAGTGGACCCCTCGTTTACCATTTGTCGGGTCAGTCCTCGACCTCTGTGGAGTAAATATGCTAATCTGTCTCTTTGTGCTTCCAGAACTGTTGCTGAGGCTGCAGGTTGCAGCTACAAACCCTAGGTCTCTCCCATTGCTCCCCTCTCGTAAACTTATTTGCCTTTTATCGAAATAATATTATTTTAATACTAAAATAATAATATTAAGTGAAAAGAGTTACACGTTTGTGAGAAATGCCTTTTTTATGCCAAACCAAAATTTTCTTCCACTAAATTTTTAAAATTTATTCAATCAATCCTATCGTTAAATAATTTTTTTGTGGGAGATGGAAAAATCGGCAAAAAAGTAGTAATTCAGTCAAATTATTTATTCGGCTGAATTATTTGTTCAGACGAAAAAACTTTATATCTCTCTCTCTCTCTATATATATATATATATATATATATATATATATATATATATATATATATAACTAACTTGTCGTTGTTGTGAAGTTTTCTACACTGTTAATTTGTGATTTTGGTTTTGTTGTTGAGTTGAGCGTTGTTAATTTGTGATTGTGGTTGAGCCGAGCACTATTAATTTGTAATTGTAGTTGAGCTAAACACTGTTAATTTGTGATTGTGGTTGAGTCAAGCTGAAGTCGAACGCTGTTGAGGTTTGTATGTTGTTCAATTTTTTTTACAACAATTTTTTAATGGTTTTTGCTGCTATTATAATATTTTTTTTTGCTCTTTTGACGTGTGGCGCCAAATGAATTTTGGATGGTTGCACCTTGTCATTGCTGGCAAATTTACCAGCCTCCTCATCCAGACTAGATAAGTCCTCAAAATACCACTTGAACAGGGTGAATACCGAAAATAAAATTTGGGGCTCTTAATACATTATATTAATTTATCAAAGTAATATCTCAAACATAAATTAATATCTCAAACTTCATTATAATTATTATGAAATTTTGAGTATGGTAAATATTGAACCATTTTTTAAATTTTGGAGACCATTTGGCATCACATTTATGACATGCAATCCATCCAACACCACAATGCCTTTGTCTATGATTGGTACCACACAACCCCTCGGTTGATGGTTGCCCCTGCTAATCAAATGAAATGCAATCAAACTTATCACTATGAATTAAATTAAATAAAAACAGTTATATAATTTGACGCTCTTCTCACAATAAAAATAACCATTTGAATATAAAGTATCCATATTATTTTCATATTATTTGGTAACATACTTTCCTATATTCAAGCTTCTATGGTCCATAATAAATTAAGCAAATGCCGGAGTTCTCGAGTTGGTAACATACTTTCCTTGCATTTGTTGTTATATGTTCATTTATGTTTCCTTTTTCATTATGTGTAATTCACTTTTCTTGTGATAAGAACATCCATTCCCATATAATTGCTTCCATATGGCTCTCAAACTCACTTTTTCTCACCCTGTTGGAGTTCTTGAGCCTCTTAACAATTTTACTGAGTCTACCTTGTATATGCTTCCCAAAGTAGCATTTCCCATCATCTTAGTTGCTGCCCTCAGGAGGTCCTCCGAACAGTAGCTCTAAGCTTCTCTAGCACAGAACACTAAACTTTCGCTGCAATTGTAAACTGCATCTAAGGCCGGTCGACTTTTACCGGAGTACTGATCCAACCAAGTTTTCTTTGCTTTATCTAAAGAATCCCCATTTCGTTTCATGCAAACACTTCTCTAGGCATCTTCTACTGCTTGTTCCTCCCCTCCTCCCAGCTTGCAGATCAACAACATAACAAGAAAAAAGAGGGACACCACTCCCACTGTGCTTCCGACCAAAATAGCCATATTTTTCCTGTTAGGCCCCTATACTACTAGTGTAACCCCTTATTGTTATTAGTACAACCCACTTATTATATTGATCTACCCATGTAGTTCCCATATTTTTACTATTGTGCCCCATAGAAGCCCACTATTGTTATTATTGTGCCCTTACATTATTATTGTTAGGTCGGCTCTGATTATGTTATAACCCCTTGGACTCCTATATATAGAAAGGAGGTATTTTCATTTGTATCATCGAAGAATTGTTCATTTATGTAATGTAAAGGAGGTTTCCCCCTCGAAGAGGCTGAATTCTAAGGCGTTTATCTATCTTTTCTATCTTTTCTTGAGCTGGTTCCATAACATTTGGTATCAGAGCTTTGGATTCTAGGGTTTCACTGCTCCAAACAGGTCATCGAGGCATTCTCTCTATAACTTTTCTTCTGTGACATTTCAGAAGTCCAAAAAAAAACCCATTTGAGAAGAAACCGCACTGAACCTGGGGTCTGAATTTCAGAGCTTTTCCCGTGATATTTTTGGAGATATGATCTAAGGAAGTTGGTCTTTTTGCAGACTCCTGAATTACATTCAAAACAGGTGACCTGGGGAAAATCGTCATAACTTTCTCTCTGAGGATCGGATTGAAATTTCGTAAGAAGGTACAAAGATAGGATGGACTGTGGTTTCTTGTATGCATTTTTCAAATCCATAGGTCGAAAAAATTGACACGTGGCACTTCATACAAGTTCGCTCTTCTGGAAAGGTCTATAATTAGGTCATCTTGGGAGATTGTGCATAACTCTTTTTTGGAGAATCCAATTTGGATCAGACTAGTGGCATTGGAAAGAGGGCATAGAGGGCTACTACAGGTAGAAATTTCAGAACTTAAATATCCACAAGTACAGAGTTACAGTTGTTTCAAGATTGAGGTCCTAAAATCAAGAAAAAACAAGATGAGGAAGTTTGATGGCAAGGATCCGGTAAATTGGATACTTCAGATGGAGCAATATTTTGATCTACATGGTGTACCATTGTTATAAAACGTATGTATTTCATCTTCATATTTAGAACTGGATCAATTTTTATGGTATAAAGGGCTTTGTTCTCGTAAACAACTTGTTACGTGGTCAATTCTCACAGAGGAAATGATAGCACATTATGAGGATACAAAGAGCAACACCTTCTTTAGAGCAACACCACAACAATTGGAAAGAGTAAAAGGGATTTGTGACATATTTGAAAGTAAAATTATGGAAACAAGGAAGTCTACCCCTCACAACTTTAAAGATGGACATGTTGTTTCTCCTAGCCTTCCACAACCTACAAGGGTTACACCACAACAATTGGAAGAAAAAAGAGAAAAAGGGCTTTGTTACAATTGTGACAGCAAATGCACTAAAGGTCATAAGTGTGCTGAGAAGAAATTATTTTACATAGAGTATGAAGAGGAGGAAGAAAAGGATCAAGAAACATCAAAAGAAGAGGATATATGCCAGGACCCGACCCCAGAGAAAGAAGAAATGAATCAGAACATATCTTGTAAACTATTGGCAAGAATGACCACTCCTCAAACTCTCAAGATAGAAGGACATATCAAGAAGAAAAAGGTGCAAGAAGTGAAAGATCACATCAAGAAAGAAGAAATGAATCCAGCCATATCTTGTAATTCACTGGTCGGAATTACCATTCCTCAAACTATCAATATAGAAGGACATATCAAGAAGAAAAATGTTCAAGAAGTGAAAGATCACATCGAGCGTCAAGAAATGAATCCGACCATATCTTGTAAAGGATTGGAAGAAATTACCACTCCTCAAACTCTAAAGATAAAAGGACATATCAAGAAGAAAAAGGTTCAAGCAGTGAAAGATCACATTGAGCATCAACAACAAGTTCTCCAACTTTTAAAGGATAACGCCACTTCGGTGCAAAATCAAATGAAACAACATGTAGATCAACATCATAGTGAAAAATGTTTTGATGTAGGCGACTGGGTATTTTTACTGCTACATCTAAAGCAAGCTATTTATGAGAAGGAAATGTTGGCAATACTACATGCACTTAAAAAATGGCAACCTTACAGAATGGGAAGACTCTTCAAGGATGAGGATGTGGAAGCATTGCTTTGTGCTATTTCTATTATCCAACCAGATTGGATAAACGAAGCAAGGGATGAATGGAAGAAGGACAAAGAAGTATGGCCACTTATTCAAAAGTTGCAAAAGATCCCATTTCAAACAATATTGCCAGATATTGAAAAGGAAGGAAAAATCATATTGGAACCTGGAGCAGTCACAGAAACAAGAACTCGACAACTACGAAATCGATCAATTTCAGAGTATATCATCAAGTGGAAGAACTTACCCGCTGAAGATTCCACATGGGAGGACAAGAATTTTATACAGAAGCATCAAGAACTACTCAAGCGTTGAGGACAACGCTTTTTGAAGGAGAGGGGCATGTTAGGCCCCTATACTACTAGTGTAACCCCTTATTGTTATTAGTACAACCCACTTATTATATTGATGTACCAATGTAGTTCCCATATTGTTACTAATGTGCCCCATAGAAGCCCACTATTGTTATTATTGTGCCCTTACATTATTATTGTTATGTCGGCTCTAATTATGTTATGACCCCTTAGACTCCTATATATAGAAAGGAGGTCTTTTCATTTGTATCATCCAAGAATTGTTCATTTATGTAATGTAAAGGAGGTTGCCACCTCGAAGAGGCTGAATTCTAAGGCGTTGATCTATCTTTTCTATATTTTCTTGAGCTGGTTCCATAACATTTCCATCCATTGAGCTTCTTGTACTTTCTTTTCTTCGTCAGAGGCAAGAAAGCTTGAGTCTTCTGACTTGGTTGTTTAATGTAAAACCTTGATGCTTCTTGGTAACATACTTTCCTTGTTTCTGTTGTTATATATTCATTTATGTTTCCTTTTTCATTATGTGTAATTCACTTTTCTTATGATAGGAACATCCATTCCCATATAATTTATAATGTTGTCATTTCTAGTGCAATTTTGTGCACTGTTCTTCAAGGTTGTCGGTATAAGTGCATAACTGCATCTAGCATTCAACACGAAGGAAAGTATCCATGTCATAAAGTGGCAGAGCATTCGGTCCTAATTGTAGTTCCAAATCTTGGATTTGAATAGGGATTTTATGAAACCTTCCTACTCCTTTGACCTTTCATCCATCGAATATTGTAATTGTGAGGTCATTGGTGGAGTACACAAATAGGTTTAGTTTCTTAGTGAAATCAATGCCGATGTAGTAAGTTTCATTGAAATCCATGAGTATCATTACCTTTCTATCTTTTATGATTCCCATGAGCATTAGGTTCCTTGGTTGTAATTTCGATATCATGATTGCAAGTGGAACTATAGGTCTGCTTCCCTATTTTCTTGGAACATGGATCTTATTAGCTTCCTAAGATGACGCATAATACACTTAATTGAAGGTTCTTTTACTTGCTATTTTCAAGTAGTAGTTTCTTTTTTACCTACATCTTTTACATTTCTATTTTGTTGGGTACATGAGATTGAAGCTAATTAGAATGTTGGCATTTCTTTGTCCTCTATTTTTGGTGTTTTAATTTTAATGTTATTGGGTTGACTTGTTCTACTTTGATTTATCTCATGAATTATGGTTGACGTTTTAGATTTACCGAGGAATTTTTGAAAATTATTTATCTATCATTAACTTAACTTGTATTTCAAATTATATCTCAATCCATTCTCTATGCTCATTATTTATTCTTGATGCTTTTCTCTTGTTGTGGATACATATTATTAAGTCTTACCAAAAAGAAAAAACTACACCACGTTGAAGGATAGCTCGGGGACATTCAAGGTTATATTGTGCAAATTTGTATAAATCCATTTATATAGCATGCACATAGGATTAAGGTATAAATAAAATTTTAATCATGCCCTTCACTGCTGAGAGAAACTCCCATGGAATCCACCCAGTGAAGAAATTAATATATCATGCCTATTTCAACACAACTTGCAATAAATAAAACAAAATCACAGGTTTTAAAAGTGGAGCAACTGAAATTTCATCAATTAAGGAGACATAAGCATTATCTTCATAACAACACTATTAAAAATATTTACACCATTGAAAGCATAATATGTTTGTAAAAATATACGAGGCACATTTCGTCTATTCTTATGCATCAACATGTTAGAGCTTGCAAATCATGAAAAACACGTGGGGGTTATTATAAATGATCTCCACGATGCTCACAAAATGCATGATGAACTCAAAACCTTTATAGAGGCAGTAATACAGTAAATTCACATAATAAATCTAAAAAGTAAAATTCGTAACAATAAACATGGTCATATATTTTCATATGTACAATTGATAAATCAATTTCTGGATTAAAAAAATGCTTTTGGATGATATAGTGTTCGATTGTTCATTAACTTGTCAATACTATCCCTATTTACTATTAATTTGTCAAATTTTTTTCAATTCTTGTTTAGACTTCACAATCCTATCTATAATTTGCTTGGTACTATTAGCTTCATCTTTAGAATGATGAACACCAACATGTGTTTTCTCATTATCACCTCCCTCCATTCTGATACGTGATGCTCTTATCCATTTCTTAACTATTAGGTAGGAGTTAAACATGATGAATTTATGACATCTTTAGGTAGAATGTTAGGTTACTTCGAAAAACTTATTGGGTGGGTTAGAACTAATGATAGTCTTTTATGTAGAGAACTTATGGAACTATGGAACAAGTTTATTATTTGACCTCTGTACATTCATTGAAATTGGATGCATTCCTTCCATATTCCTTTTGGCTGGTTCAAAGCAGATTCACATAGACTTTGAGTAAAGGAGAAACACCATCTCAATTAGTTAGATAGGATCTGCAAGTAGTGCCATCTTCGATAGGTTGACATGGGGGCATTTCATAGTTTCATCTTATGCTACCCCATTTACTTGGATTTGAGGGTACGTATCTATCCATTGATACATAAAAATTGCGAGGTTTAATTCTCACTTCTACCAGACATTATGTTTGTATTACCATCCAAATTCTTCCAAAAATGAGGTCGAGGCCCCCTCTAGAGAAGTACATGCCACTCCCTCTCGTGCCTTGCACCTCTCTGCATCTTGTGCCATATTCAACCAAATTTCATTACATTTTACCAATATTGCTATTACATAATGCATATCAATGCTAGGATGGATCAAAACAAAATAACATAAAATGATATTATCAACATAAAAACTTATGTGATACTTTTGGTGATATATATATATATATATATATATAACCAATTATTTGATTTATTCATTTGTTTTCTACATACCATCCATGTTAAATTTAGAATGTTCTAAACATTTTAATATCACTTAATATTTTTAAGGTAAGATATGCTTTCTGGTTACTTGCATCTGACCTAGCTTCCATTATTCAAAATATTTTGCAAATCTGCAAATATACTATGATCTATTATGCCTCATTTCATCTTTTCCTTAGTCATGAATTGAAACTCACTTCAATTTATACTTTTGTTTCAGCTTTTCCTCGGTCATGGATTGAAACTCACTTTAATTTATACTTTTGTTTTAGTATCATTTCATCTTCAAACATTTTGTGCTTTTTACTTGCTTGTTTTTACATGGGAGCTTGAAACATTAGAGCATTCATTTTCAATTTTTCATTTTGTATTAATATCATCAATATCATCTCCAAAAATCAAAATCGTGTGAATAATAATAATAATAATAATAATAATAATAATTCAATTCCAATCCCTGATAAGTATATTGAAAAAGAAGACAAACAAATAGATATTTGGCAACCATATGCTTAGAGATGTTCATCTTTGAATCAACATTATCATATATATATATATATATATATATATATATATATATATATATATATATATATATATATATATATATATATAGAGGGAAAAAATATATTGTAATTTCATACAAACTAACACAACCCAAAATCAACCTCGAGGGTGTATGATATGCACACTGGTAAGATGGAAGTGACTAGGAAATCATTTCACAATTTCATGAGAGAAAGGGTTAAACACTAGAAATAATTTCTTGGAACCTTGATATAACAAGATTTCTACCTAGCTGGAACCTTTGAAAACATCAAAGTTCAGTTGAATATGCTTCAAGTCTAGTTGAATATGCATACTAGCATTTATATGCATTACGTAATAACAATATTGGTAAAATATAATGGATCAAGTTCACTTTTTCGGTTGGTAAAAAGTGGGTCTACCATTTTCAAGTTAATTTGTTTTTTAGCTCTCATTTTTAAATAAGCATATAAATAGATAATCTAACAAAATGTATTACAATTTTAAGAAGGCAACATAGATATAAAATTTTCTAGAATAAAACCGGGTCTATCATTTTTCATTTTATCTTTTTTCCTCTTTGTTAGCTATATTTTTAAAGAGGCATATAAATAAAACCATTTAGGCCATATAAATAAACATGTATCATATTGTTAGTAAGAAAAATTTATAACAAGGTAATAATATAAGTGTTAAATTTACTAGAATAAAATGGGTCTACCATTTTTCATTTCATTTATTTTTTCCTTTCTTAACTCTAGTTTTTAAAGAAGCATATAAAGAGACCCATCTGTGGAATATAAATAAACATGTATTATACATTTAATAAACATGTATTATAACCAAGTTGAATTAGAAATATATGTATCTGTGAAATAAACATAAAAATAAATTAGTAAATACTTTCAACCTTTAGTTGAGTTGAAGCTAAGTTGAATGGATTAGAGATTTGTAGTTGAGTTGAATTAGATATCTCTAGTTGTTTTCTTCTTGCAATTATCCAACTATCCAACCAAGTAGAAACAACCTTTCCTGCTACCTAACCTTCCAATAGATTTGTCTAAATAATGATCTTTTGCACAACCTAACCCTTCACTAAATGTTCTGTTTACACATTAAATTTCTTCCATTTTGTGATGATACAATATCATATTTATTAAATTCCTTGGATTTTGTGATGATACAATATGATATTTATGTTTGTAGTACTTTAACCATGTGACTTCTTTAGGTTTTTCCTATCACATTTTAAAGTGAATATTGGGTTAGGTTAGGATAGAAATTGGGATAATTATAATTTTAAGTTGTTAAATCTATGTCGTAGAGTTATTCAATACACTTAATATATTTCTATATTCAAAAATATAATTTAAAATACAAAACATCAACATCTTATCAAAATATTAATCATTAAATTCCAAGAAAAATAGAAAATCACCTAATCTTTATACATTAAATCAAAATCTTTACACCATCTAGATTAAGTTGATCCAATATCCATGAACCTTCTCCAACTAATCATAAGGTAATTTCCTATACCTAGTTATAGTACTAGGTCAAAGCTTTTCCCAACTTATCATGAGGTAATCTCATATGCCCTTTTTTTTCTCACTTCATGCAAGGTATGCATAACTTTAAAATCTCTTCATTTGCTGCTTTTGATTTTGAGTCTATGCATCGTGAATTAAATCTTGATATCATTATTCGAGTGATGTGATAGTGATAGGGATATTGAACAAGGAAAATTTTAAGGATGGAAATTTATCTTAAATTTTAGAAACTTTGACGAATTGTAATAGTCCATAATATACGAATTGTAAAATGTTTGATGATAATTGTATTAAAAAAACTATATTTATAACTCTTTTATATTTTTCTATGTAAAATTTTGGTGATTTCTAAGGTAAGATAATTTTAGACTATAAAATTTGGGTGAATCATCTTTAGAAGAAAATATGGAAATTGGTGAATAATTTTTTTAGAAAAAGCATTGAAAATTAGCCCACTTGCAAATATTAGCCCTAAAAGTTTCCCTGATCTTGAATGTGACCATCAATTTAACAACGGGCAAATGCTTGGCCATGCATTTAAACAGTGATTTTATATAGACTTAGTTCCTAAAATCAATAAGTTTCTAACATCGTAATTTATAATTTCTTAATGAAACTATCTATCACATGTATAAATTCCAAGGGCGAACATAGAAGATGATCTTGAAACTAGGTTAAATCCTTCTAATATTCCATGATTCAATCACAATAGGTGTTTATTTATTATCATACTCCCATAAAATAAGAGATTTATTTATTATCATTCCATTATTCAATCACAATAGGTATAAATATATTAAATTTCTTTTTTATAGGGATCAAAAAACCCATGAAACATGCTTGAAAAATGGACATTATGCATAAAATTTTATTGTTATCCCAATCCAGGGGAAGTAGTGATTACTTATGTGCTATGCAATATTGTGATGAACAAAGTCCTCCAAAGGAAAAGGAATGTACCTAGAAGAACAACAAACAATGAAGTGTATTATATTGCATTGATAGAAGGCTTAATCACTGCTAGGGAGTATGGATCCAATGGAATTTTAGTCTTCACCAATTCCTAACTTATGTGCAACAAGATGAAAGGCATGTACCAAGTTAAAAAAGAGAAGTTAAAACAACTACATGGAGAAGCAAAAAATATTGTTAGTCAATCTCAATCATTTAGCATAAGACATTGTGCAAATGTTAATAGGATGTCTAGTGATCTATTATATGGGGAAATGCCAATTCAAAGTTTGTGTGTGAAAGATGAATTAGTGTTAGGAATTTCTCCATCAATATTTATTGATGGACATTGTAAGATATCTTTGATATGTGTGTGTGTTTTTAGTTATAAATGTGTCATTTTTAATGACCATGTGTTGTTTTCAATTCTATACCAAGTGTGCCCACACTATGTAAGCACAACGTGGTGAAATTGACATGTTTTAGAGAATTTTGTATTTAATTTTAAAATGTGTGTGCTTCAACATTTGTGATTTTAGTCTTGAGTATATTTTAAATGTAGAGTTTCGAATTGTTACATTAATTTTCTAAATTCTTTCAATGTTTCTAAATAGAAATTTAAGATCTTAAAATGCATGATGTAATTTCAAGGGTTAACTTCAAGGGTTATATCAATTTTCTGAATTATTAATCTTTTTAAATAGGAATTTCAAGATTTTTAAATGCATGAGGTAACTTCAAGGGTTACAACAATTTTCTGAATTCTTGATCTTTTCAAATAACAATTTTAAAAAGAATTGTAAATGCATGAGGTAACTTTTTAAATATAATGCATCTATATATCTATAGATATCAATATCATGGATGATCATTTTCCACATGATTCTTCGAGGCGAACATCAATAGAGTCTCATGCATCTACTAGAGGGGGAGGTCAAGGTCATGGATCAAAGAGAATATCAAATGAATTAGTGGAGGTCCATCATGATCGTGGTATATATATATATGTGTGTGTGTGCATGTGCATTTACTTAAATTATAAATAGGTAGAATCGTATGTATGTACACATATATATTGAATTATTTTTCTATTTTCTTAGAAGCTTCGCTCACTACGTCATCATGTGATGGTGGTCAACTGGTCATCAATCTCAATAGGATCATCATTATCATCATCATTTTGGTAAATTACATAAAAAAAAATATATGTTAAAACAAATTTGTACATGTAAATGAATTGTATGTACATATGCGTGTACATGTCAATGTGTATGGATACATTTCTTCACATGTTTTTATATCTATGTAATTTTATATATTGGTGAAGAGGGTAGAAATGTTGCTCCAAGTAGACATAAGAGAAGCTGGGCAGTTCAAGAAGAAGGCGCTACACCAACTACCACTTATCCATCTGATATTCCTAATGAGCTTCCTTGGGAGACAAACCTCCAACAATGTACATTACAAAGGTGAAAAAGTTATTATTCAAAATTGAGGAAAGATTTTGGGAGTTTGGAGCTCCCTGCAAAGAATCAAGAAATCTTAGAAATAGTTGCGCACTCTCTAAGCCCATTTCTTAATATTTTCGAGAAGCTTGGGCCAACCATGGATTCATTTATAAATATCATAAGGCGTAGAAATGAGGTAGTTATGGGTTTCGATAAATGGGTTGATGTTAGTAAAAGGTTTACAAAATAAAATGCAAAATCTATGATTAATTTCAAAGAAGGGCTGAAAAGAAAGATGCTCAAGGTGCAATATTTCAAGCACCCTGATATAGCCAACCATTTGTATGATGGGTTCCTTGCAATGTATGGAAATATGCCATGGAATGATAAGGTTCCAATTTATTTTGCAAAATTATTTTATGTAGAATTCTTTTTGGGTATGAAACCTGCTTATAATGACCTTCCATCTAAATATTATGGTACTGCGAGAGGTCAGTTATATGATCATGATGGTGCATTACATGATACTGAATTGCTCACCCTCTGTTACCTTTGGTATTTCAACCTCCTCGTCTGGTAACCTTGAGGTCAGAGATGGATTTCACTTCTCAAATTGGTTGAGAAGGAAGGGATGCCATTATAGACAACATCCAAAGTGCATTGATTGGTATCAATATCTATCTAAATCAACAAAGAACACGAGTTAAGTCACGTGATAATTTTGTATATAAAACATATGAGGAGATAGATAATATGAATATTGAGGAGCTTAAAGCATATGCAAGGGTTCTCGTAATGGTTGGAAAGACCTAATTGCTCATCAGGAAGAGGTTGTGGGATCAGTATGTGCTAATGGTTAGGGTCCAGATATTTTAGTTTAATTTGTAATGTATGTGTTAATGTAGATTCACATACATTTTGTTAAATTTGTTTAGATATAATCTAACACAAATGTATCATATGTTCACCATTTTCAGTTAACTCATTTGTTGAATGAAAACTTTGATAATTTCACGGTCCAAGGTTTAGGTTCCAATCAAGATATTTTGAGAGATGTTAACCATTTTTGAAGATTTCATGTTGATACAATTATTATTCTACTTTCATTATATCAGTATTATGAGGACATTTTTAAAAGAAATAATTATGTATATATAATTAAATGTTAACGGATTTTGATTCCATCTAATGTTTTGGACATAGCGCTACCCTCTTCCTCCCTACTAGGAGATGTGTCAGATATTCTATTGTCACAAGTATTGAATATTTCACTTATGTTTTGTTATAAATTAAAGTGCAAGTTTCATTAGAAAATGAGATCGATTTATGTCTTATACTTTTAAAATTTCGAATTTTAGGTTTGTGGAGATGATTTCCATTCTCGAGGGACTTTAGCAATTGAGTTGACGATGGAGATATGATCATCTAAACAATTTAAAAAAGTTGTGTAACAATTTTTTTAATATTGCAAATTTATGAATTTTCATATGCACTTTTATAATTTTAATATATACATGTGCGTGTATTGTACAGGGCATCCAGGAGGGAGAAATGCAAGGGGAACACCATGAGGTACTGCATGGAATTTGGAACTTTAGTCGGTTACAAGGATTGAATCGTCTAGACAATATGAAAAAGTTGATACTTGATTTTTCTAATATTGATCTAGTTTATGCATTTTCATGTGCAATTTTAAAATTGTAATATATATACATGCACATGTATTGTACAATTTCTCCATGAGGGTGTAATGCATAGCAAACACGACAAGGGTACAATGGAGGGGGGACACCATGAGGTATTGCATGGAATTTGAAAGTTTTTATAATTTTGTTTTGAAGATTACATTCTCATTTAATTTTAAAACATTAAAATTTAATTTTAAAGTACATAATCTTATGTATATATGGAATTAGAGACATTATGCAGGGCACCCATGATTTAGATGAGAGCACAGGGAGGTTGATAGATCATATATTTCAATGAGATTCTCTAAATTGATGTAACTTTTCATTTGAAAGTCTTTTAATGTTATATTTACTTTTATTATGATATAAATTTTTGGACATATTTAAAGTAAAACTCCTTATTTTGAATTGGTGCATATTTTTTGTTATGAAACCAGCTCATAGAAAGATAGAAAAGATAAATCAACGCCTTAGAATTTAGCCTCTTGGAGGGGGCAACCTCCTTTACATTACACAGATGAACGATTCTTTGATGATTCAAATGAAAAAGCTTCCTTTCTATATATAGGAGTCTAAGGAGTTACAATATAACCCAACCGACCTAACAATAATAATATAAAGGCACAAAAATAACAATAGAGGGATTCTATGGGGCACAATAATAACAATATGGGGACAATAAGGGCACAACAATATTAATAAGGGATACAACTACAATAGTAATGGGTTAATCACTAGTATTATAGGGACCTAACATGCCCCTTTCCTTCAAAAAATTGTTGTCCTCAATGCTTAAGTAGTTCTGGATGCTTCTGTATAAAATTCTCATCCTCCCATGTGGAATCTTCAATGGATAAGTTCTTCCACTTGATGAGATACTCCGAAATTGATTGGTTTCGTAGCTGTCGAGTTCTTGTTTTTGTGTCTGCTTATGGTTCCAATATAATTTTTCCTTCCTCGTCAAGTTCTGGCAATATTATTTGAACTGGGAGCTTGTCGCCTATAACCTTCTTTAAACATGAAACATGGAAAACTAGGTGCACTTGAGAAGCTACAGGAAGGTCGAATTTGTATTCCATAATACCAATATTTTGCAACACCTTGTATAGACCATAATACTTTGGTGATAATTTATTATCCTTCTTAGCTTGATTGAGGGACATTTGTTTATATGGTTGTAGCCGTAGGAATACCCAATCACCTACATCAAAACTTCTTTTGCTGCGATGTTGATCTACCTGTTGTTTCATTCTATTATGCACCAACAGGAGGTTATCCTTTAAGAGTTGAAGGACTTATTGCTGATGCTCGATGTGATGTTCCACTGCTTGAACCTTAGAATTTTCTCTTAAATATGATGTGATGGATGGTGGCTGATATCCATAAAGTGCCATAAATGGGGTCATTTTTGTTGTTGTATGGAAGGAAGTGTTATACCACCATTCAGCCAGAGGAAACCATTTGACCCATTATGTCTGTTTATTAGATACAAAGCAACGAAGATATCCTTCCAAACATTTGTTTACTATCTCAGTTTTCTCATCAGATTGAGGATGATAAGATGAGCTATGAGCTAACTGAGTGCTGAGACAAGAAAATAATTTTGTCCAAAAATTTCCAGTGAAAATGGGATCTCTGTCATTTACAATAATCTTTGGGTTTCCATGTAGCTTTTGAATTGTTTCCATAAATGCAGTAGAAAGTGTACTGGCTTTAAATGGATGTGATAATGCACAAAAGTGTGCATACTTGGTAAGTTTGTCAATTACCACCATTATGACACTCTTTCCCTCAGACTTGGGTAAACCTGTGATAAAATCCACTGAAACCTCCTCCCAACATTGGCTTGGAATGGATAAAGGTTGTAATAGACCCGGGGTCTTAATTGTTTCAACTTTATTTTGTTGGCAAACCAAACATTCCGCCACAAAATTTTGAATATTCGATTTAAGACCATCCCAAAAAAATTCCTTCTTAACCCTATGGTAAGTTTTTAAAAATGCTGAGTGCCCTCCTAAGGGAGAAGTGTGCAATTCCATAAGAATCTTTTGTTTGAGTTGGGAATTCTTACAGAGGTATAAGCGATCTTTGCACCATAACGAATCATTTTTCCAGCCAAATGTATCAGATGTACTAGAATGTTGTTGTAACTTTTGAATAAGTGCCCACGCTTCTTCACCATTCTTCCATTCCTCCCTTGCTTCGTTTATCCAATCTGGTTGGATGATAGAAATGGAACACAACAATGCTTCCACATCCTCATCCTTTCTTGAGAGTGCATCTGCCACCACAATTTGCTTCCCTTTTTTGTAGATGATTTCAAAGTCATAACCTAACATCTTTGTGACCCACTTTTGTTGCTCTTCAGAGGATAATCTTTGTTCTAAAAATTAT
This sequence comes from Pinus tabuliformis, assembly GCA_031772625.1. Lineage (NCBI taxonomy): Eukaryota > Viridiplantae > Streptophyta > Pinopsida > Pinales > Pinaceae > Pinus > Pinus tabuliformis. Next base: position 316,984,618 of record CM062817.1, read on the forward strand.
TTTAAGCTATCATGATCCGTTTTTACCTTGAAGTGTCTTCCCATTAGGTAGGGTCGCCATTTCTTAAGTGCATGTAGTATTGCCAACATTTCCTTCTCATAAATAGCTTTGTGTAAAAACTTTCCCTTGATTGGAGGACTTTCAAAAGCAATGGGTCTTTCATCTTGTATTAAAACAACACCAATTCCATTTCTTGAAGCATCACATTCCACAATAAAGGTTTTTGTGACGTCCAGTGTAGCTAAGACTGGTGCCTAGCACATTGCGTCTTTAAGATGTTCGAAGGCCTTTGTTGCTTCTGGAGTCCATGAAAATGCATCTTTCTTCAATAATGTTGTTAGAGGTGCTGCTATTCTCCCATAATTCTTAACAAACTTGTGATAATACCCTGTTAACCCGAGAAATCCTCGTAGATGCTTTATGGATGTGGGGATTTTCCATTCCTTAATGGCTTTAATTTTGCTAGGGTCTACCTTAACTCCTTCATGAGATACAATATGACCCAGATATCCCACCTCTTGTACTCCAAAGAAACATTTGGATCTTTTTGCATGTAATTGTTTCTCTTCCAATAGTTGTAGCACCTTGTCAACATGTTCAACATGATCCTTCCAAGATTTGTTGTAGAGTAGTATATCATCAAAAAATACTAACACAAATTTTGTAAGGAAGGGTTTGAAAATGGAATTCATCAAACCTTGAAATGTAGAAGGTACATTGGTAAGGCCAAAAGGCATGACCAAAAAATCATAATGACCCTCATGAGTTCTAAATGTTGTTTTCAGAATGTCTTCAGTGTTCATTCTGATTTTGATGATATCCTGAACAAAGATACAACTTGTTGAAGTAAATTGATCCATGCAATTTATCCAGTAATTAATCAGTGATAGGAATGGGAAACTTATCTTTAATAGTGAGCTTGTTGAGCTCCCTATAATCCGGACACATGCACCATGATCCATCCTTCTTGTGCACCAATACTACTGGAGCAGAGAAAGAACTTTGACTAGGTTGAATTATACCATCCTCTAGCATTTCGACAACCATACGCTCAATTTCACTCTTTTGGTCATAGGGATATCTGTACGGCCTGATGTTTGGAGGAACACTTCCTCGAATTAGATGATTAGCATGATCATGATCACGAATAGGTGGGAGAACTTTGGGAGTCTCAAATGCCTTGGAATTATTGTCCAAGACTTTTTAGAGATCTGGAGAAATAGATTATTTCAATGTGGAAACATCTAGCGAACATAATTGTTCAATTACACCTCTTTGTTCCTTTTTTAAAAGATTTGTCATACCATTAGAGCTAATTATCTTTCCCGGTTTCCTTGCAATACCTCTTAATTCAACTTCCTTCCCTTCCGTAGAAAATTTCATGAAAAGTTCTTGAAAATTAAAAGCTATTGTACCCAAGGATTGTAGCCATTGGACTCCTAGTATAGCATCAACACCTCCCATTGTAATGGAAAGCATTGGGCTAGTCAATACATATTCTCCCATGGATAGCTTGATACTATGGCACTTTCCAGAGAAATTTATCGTTCCTCCATTTGCAACCATCACTTGACACGCTGGTGTTGGATATAGGCAAAAATTCAATTCTTTTGCTATCTTACAATGAATAAAATTGTGGGTACTTCCTGAATCAATCAACACTATTCCCTTTTTCTTCTTGATTTGTCCTTCTATCTTGATGGTTTGAGGAGTGGTAATTCAAGCTAATGCACTACAAGATATGGTTGGATTCATTTCTTCTTTATCTAGGCTTTGTTCCCGGAGTATATCCTCTTCTTTTGACCTTTCTTGCTCTTTTTCTTCTTCCTGTTCACAATCTATGTAGAATAATTTTCTTCTCAGCACACGTATGGCCTTTATTGTATTTGCTATCACATTTGTAAGAAAGCCCTTTTGATATTTTTTCTTCCAATTGTTGTGGTGTCAGTGGAAGACTAGGGGCAACAACAATTCCATATTTATAGTTGTGAGTGGTATGCTTCCTGGTTGCCATAATTTTGCTTTCCATTTTTCTTGCTAACCTGAATGCCTTCTCTAATGAGTCAGGTTCCCAAAGGTGAACATCATGTTGGATATTATCCTTTAAAGTCCCTATGAACACATCAATCCTATGCTCCTCTGGAATATTTTTTTGCCCTTACGTTCAATTTTTGGAACTCCTCAATGTGCTCCATTGTTGAACCCTTTTGTTTGAGACTTATCAATTGGCTAAAAAAAGTGTTGCTTTTTGTATCCTCATAATGTGCTCTCAATTCTTTCGTAAAAATTTCCCAAGTGATAATTTGTTTATGAGAGCAAATCCATTCATACCATACAAACTGATTTGGTTCCAAATATAAAGTTGCAATACGTACCTTTTGTTTGTTTTTCACATTGTTGAGATCGAAAAATTGCTCCATCTGTAATATCCATGTTGCGAGATCCTTGCCATCAAACTTACTCATATCGACTTTTGGAATATGGTGGGTCTTTGCTCCAACATTAGAGTCTATGAAATCATGATTAACATTTCTTTTTTTTCCATCATGAGTTTCCTTTACTACCCTTTCACCATTAGTAAGTATTTCTTGTAGAAAATTTGTCAAATCTGTCTTCAAATTTGCCATGCCTGTCTTCAAATCTATCTTCAAATCATCCATCTTAGCTTCCACGCCATTCATCTTAGCTTCCATGCCCTTTATCTTAGATTCCATGCCATTTATCTTAGCTTCTGTTAGCTTTTGTGAGAGTGACATTTGTTGCACTTGGTCTTGTAATTTTGATATATCATGTAGCATTTCTTCCTCTTATTTATGAGTCATGCTAGAGATTTCAGGTTTCTTAATAGTTGTTTGCATTTTCTTTCCTCGGGCATCAGTTACCGATACTAATGCTCTACTATGCCCTTTGAATTCCTTCAAAATAATTTTTCAAACCAAGCTTAAGCAAAAATTTAAAAAAATCTACACACCTTTTTTCACTTTGTAGGAGCTCGATATTGCCTCTGATGTATCTCTGTAATTTCGGATCATCCAGTTCTGAAATTGTGACCTATAGTAGCCCTCTATGCCCTCTTTCCAATTCCACCGGTCTGATCCAAATTGGATTCTCCAAGGAAGAGTTATGCCAAATCTCCCACAGTGACCTTATTATAGACTAGTTCAGTAGAGCGAACTTGTACGACGTGCCACGTGTCCCTATTTCGACCTTTGCCTCTGAAAATATATACAAGAAACTACAGTCCGTCCTCTTTCTATACCTTCTTACGCAATTTCAATCAGATGCTTAGAGAGATAATTATGATGATTTTCCCTAAGTCACCTGTTTGGAATGTAATTCAGGAGTCTACAAAGAGACCAACTTCCTCAGATCATATCTCCGCAAATATACTGCCAAAAGGTCTGAAATTTGGCCCTGAGGTTTAGTGCAATTTCGTCTCAAATGGGTTTTTTTTTTTACTTCTAAAACTTCGTAGAAGAAAAGTTATAGCGAAAATTCCATGATGACCTATTTGGAGTAGTGAAACCCTAGAATCCAAAGCTTTGATACCAAATGTTATGAAACCAGCTCACAAGAAGATAGAAAAGATATATCAACACCTTAGAATTTAGCCTCTTCGAGGGGAAAACCTCCTTTACATTACACAAATGAATGATTCTTTGATGACTCAAATGACAAAACTTCCTTTCTATATATAGGAGTCTAAGGAGTCACAATATAACCCAACCGACCTAACAATAATAATATAAAGACACAAAAATAACAATAGGAGGGATTCTATGGGGCACAGTAATAACAATATGGGGACAATAGGGGCAAAAAAATATTAATAAGGGAGACAACTACAATAGTAATGGGGTAATCACTAGTATTATAGGGACCTAACATTTTTATTTGACAACTTTTTATTATATATTTACTTTTATAATGATATAAATTTTGGACATATTTTAAATCTATAACTCTTTATTATGATTTAATATATGCTAATTTTGGAGTTTATGTACATTTTGCATGATGCATGGTTTGATTCTTAAAACTTGGTTTTACATTTTTCAGTTCATGAATATGTAGTAATGAAAGTAAATTTGCATTTAGTTGGTACATTTTGCATAATCATTGTTATAATGTTAGTAGATGATACTTAGGTTTTGTTTAAATTTGTTTTGTCACTTGTTAAATTTAAAATGAATCTATTAAAATTGTAAATTATAAAACATGGTACATTTTTCATTTGAATGAATCTTTTAATTCAGTGTGGATGTCTAAAATAATCATAAAAATTGCATTATAAAGTATGATATGTAAATTTTGCATTCACGTATAGAAAGGCTACTATGGATGTCATTTGATAGTTAAAATTTTTAATATAAAGTTATTTGAATGCACAAACATACTAGATAAAATTTCATTGTAAAATATCGCCCATAATTTTCATGATGTATGCATGGTTTGATTTTTTTGAAGGTTTTACATATTTAAGTTCATGAATATGTAGCAATGAATGTAAATTTGCATTTAGTTGGTACATTTTGCATTCAATCATTCCAATAATGTTAGTATATGATTCTTAGGTTTTGTTTAAAGTTGTTTTGTCAGGTTATTTAAAATGAATCTATTAAAATTGCAAATTACAAAACATGATACATTTTGTGTTTGAATGAATCTTATAATTCGGTGTAGATGTATAAAACAATGATAAATTAACTTTGCATTATAAAGTATGGTATCTACATTTTTCATTCATGTATAGAAATGCTACTATGGATGTCCATTGATGGTTAACTTTTAATATAAAGTTGTTTGAATGCATAAACATAAGTTAAATCAAATTGCATTATAAAACATGGCCCACAATTGCATGATGCATGCATAATTTGATGCTTTTAAAGGTTTTACATATTTAAGTTCATGAATATGTAGCAATGAAAATAAATTTTCATTTAGTTGGTACATTTTACATTTAATCATTCCTATAATGTTAGTAGACGATTATTAGGTTTTGTTTAAAGTTATTTTGTCAACATATTTAAAATGAATCTATTAGAATTGAAAATTACAAAACATGACCTGCATTTTTCATTTGAATGAATCTTATAATTTGATGTAGACGTCTAAAACAATGATAACCTAAAATTGCATTATAAAATATGGTATGTAAATTTTGCATTCATGTATAAAAATACTACTATGGATGTCGATTGATAGTTAACTTTTAATATAAATTTATTTGAATGCATAAACATAAGTTAGATAAAATTGCGTTATAAAACATGGCCCACAATTTTCATGATACATGCATGGTTTGATGATTTTAAAGGTTTTACATATACTCTAAGTTCATGAATATGTAGGAATGAAAGTAATTTTGTATTTAGTTGGTAGATTTTGCATTCAAACATTCCTATAATGTTAGTAGCTGATTCTTAGGTTTTGTTTAAAGTTGTTATGTCAATTTATTTAAAATGAATCTAGTAAATTTGCAAATTACAAAACATGACCTACATTTGCATTTGAATGAATCTTATAGTTTGTTGTAGATGTTTAAAACAATCATAACTTAAAATTTCATTACAAAATATGGTATGTACATTAAATTGAATTCATGTGTAGAAAGGCTAATACATTTTGCATTCATGTATGAAGTCTTATAAAAACAAAGAATGTATGTACATATAAATTACTTGTCGTGCATGCAAACATAATATCAATAACATCAAGTCCTCAATACACCTACATAACATGCAGTATACATATTACTTTGTAACTCAATACAAGACCCAATGATTATCACTTTGACAACATCACATTCTTAAGAATGTACAACTTAAGAGTGAACAAAAAGAAAGGCTAACAATGTACTTGAACTCTAAGTTCTCAAAGATGAATCCAAGGAGAAGAAATTGTTGGGTAATTCAATTAAAAAAAATTGAATGGAATTCCATACTCAATGATTCGTTCATGGTCAGATTTTACCATTCTCTATTTTTTAACAGTCAATTGTTTTTTTTATTGAAATTCTATCAACTTTATGTACTTTGCACACATCAAGTGACTATATTGACAACTTATGACATCGGGTCAATAGTCTTGAAAGTAAACGTTACTCTCAGTTTGATGAGTTTCTTGGAAAAAAATAACCTTTCAGTATAATAGACCCTCTTTCATATATAAAATAGTTATCATCATAGTCTTCCAATAACTTCATCTTTCGTTCAGTGCAACACATCAAATAATACTTGAAATTTTCTATGTTGTTAATGGGTGCAACTACAACAAAAACATCTACTGCACAATAAAACTGTTGACACCTAATCATTGGGATTGGGTGAAGACTTGTAAATAATTTAAATAGTAAATAATGGAAAATAAAGAGCCACGGGAGGTGAAGCCCAAGAGTCACTCCCTCATGTATATAACCATGAGTAATATTAATGAATAAACACAATTCATTTGAGGAGTTACCTCCTGGCCTGACATGGTATCAGAGCCAAACCTATTTTTAGTTTCCTTCTGTCATGTAACTCCTTCCTGCCTCTATTCTACATTTTTGTAGACTGTCATTTCTATCAAATCTCTATAAAATCTTTGTTGTTGAATGAGTTGGTCGAGAGTTGAACGTTGTACATTGAAGCCCGTGTTGGGGCCGTTAGTTTTGCATTGGTGTATTTAAAGAACGGTGTGGAGATTTGGAGTGTAGGTTTCTTTTCAAGGCTGTTGAAATGTCATGCATAACGAATGTTTTTTTTTTGATACACAGTTTTTGAATTGTACGTGAGAATTGGTGGTTCCTTCACCTAGGCTTGCTAGCGAAGGCAAAAGTGGAAGTAACAGAGAAAGTTTTGGACACTTGTGCCCTCCTTAGTTTCCTTTTGATTTCCTACTACTTATAATTGTGGAGTACCAAAAAGGTATGCTTCTGATGATCATTTCAATAGCTTTTCAGTAGAATTTGTAAACCTTTTTGCATCATGAATCTGGAAAACAATAAAGAATTATAACAAAACATGTGAATTAATATACAAGACTTAATCACTGATAATTGTTATTCTTCTGTGCAGCAAAGGGTGAAAACGAAGAGTTGCCATTCCAAAGGAAAATATAAAGATGAGATAACTGCTGCCCCTTTTAAGGGAAACCAAATGCAAACAAGGCTAAGCAGATCAAAGCAAATCGGCCAGGAAAAGGAGGAGAAGACACCAGCTCGGCGGAAAAGAAAAGAAAAGATTAAGGACTGATAGTTTGGCGAATCCCTCAGGATCTTTGATCCTGAGGGATCGTTGCTTTATTTATCTTGTTACTTAGACATCTCCGTTGTCACCTTTATATAAAGGGACAGCACTGTTAACCTGGGGGGATACATACTTTTATGTAATTTTCTGTAAAAGATCAACTTTGATCATCGAGTCTCCTTGAGAACTGGTTCATTGTACTTTTGTCTTATGCGTTAATATAAACTTGGTGATTACCGTATCTCTGCATCTGGATTAACTCAAAGCGGTGTACCCTTGAGGCTAAGGGCCCGGCCCCAGAGGACACTTGCTTCTGTACCACTACAATTTTATTTCTGCGTGGTTTGCTTATTGTTGTTATCTGGTAATCTGATATGCTTTATGAATTGCCATTACATGCTCTGTTAAGATTAATCCATTGAGGTTTTTACAGATAGAATTGTGTATTGAGTCTGCATTATATTACTAATCCTTTCAGAGTTGATTGAATGATTATTAGTCTTGGACGAATATTATTACTATTTCGTTATAGAGCTCTTGTACTGAACATTTACATCATAGATTCATTCGAAGTTGTATTCAGAAATAATGTTGTTAAATTAAGATTGATCAGATTACTGTTTCAGAGTGTTACGTGTGTATGATCTATTGGCGCTATTCCATAACTTACCGATAGTTAGTGTTGTTCCATTAGTGAGTTCTGCTTGATTTTCTTTAAGAGGGAGAGATTGATATTTGATTGTGAAGAGTGCATTTGGGTTAATAGATTAAGTTTGGTTATGACTCGCGAGACTTAGATGTTTGATTGCTGTTCCATTTTATTATTGTTGTTCCATTCCAGATTTCCCGTTCAATTCTTTATTTGTTGTTCCATTTTGCTATTTTTTGTTCCATTTACTTGCATTTGTTATTTTGGTGTGAGAGACGATCCAAGGCTGTAGTGAGCCTCGGCATTCACTGCCTCGCTCCCAGACCCGTGATCCATGCTCTAATTTCCTTTCCATCAGTTTCCAAAGGGATGGGCTATTGCTGCCTAACCCTTGACTGGTAAGTTGCTTGGTTTTCTGAATGTGTGATTTTCCTTGCTTTTATTTCCTTTCCGTCAGTTTCCAACGGGATAGGTTATCATCACCAAACCCTTGACTGATCAGTTGCCTAGTTTTAAGAGTGTGTGCTTTAGTCATTTGAAGTAATTTAGTTATAGCCAAGCATCCCTTTACTCTTGTATTTTTAAGAACATTGTACTACTAGCATTACTCTGACAAATAGCCTCGGATTGAGTCACTCTTTGTAATAACCAAACACTCCCGGATTGACATACTAATGTGAGATAACTAGAGGTGAAAGAGACCCTTTTTATAGCTCCACATTTTGGCGCCGTTGCCGGGGAAAAGAGTGTAGCCATTTGTTTTTTTCAGAGTAGTGTACGAACCTGCTAGGGAAGAGTTGGATTTTAAAAACGGAAGGTAAGAACCTGCGTGCAGAGCATGTAAAAGCCCTACTCCACTGTCCTCTTTCCTAACAAATTTGTTCTTGCTTTGTTTGAATAGTAGTACATTTGAGTGCATGACTAAGCAGAAAAAAATAGAAAAGAATATCAAACCTCCATCCAAACCCAAAAAAGCTAAGGGGCCGGTGACCCTTGGCCGAACGACCTTCATAGACGAAATCTATAAGAAAACAGAATCTCAGCCATCAGTAATCCCTAAGAAAATCATTTCTAAACAGCCTACTAGTTCCCTTCAGGCCACAGGATCATCCTCTCTAGCCTTTGCTGAGGTGCATAGTCAAACTGAAGAACAAGAATTTCAAGAAATTGAAAATTCTTCTCCAGAACTATTACAGGAAGGGAATTTCGGCAACTTTTGTGAAGGAGAAGGAGAAATAGGGGAAACCGAGGGACCAAAATCTCCTATTGAAACAAATCAGCCATTAAATAGCCCGGATAAGGGGAGTGCTGCAAAAATCATTGTTGAAGGAATCCAATCTCCTAAGACATCAGGTATTCTCATTATCCCAGATAAGGGAAGTGCTATTAAAACTACCCCAACCGTTCCCTCTCAACCTAGGAATACCCTCCTAGACATCTCAGAAGGTTATTGGCATATATTCGATCTTATGGCTCAGAACCAGCCAAATGCTCAAACCTCTACATTACAATATCCTATAGTGGATTCTGCAGCAAATGCACCCATGAAAGCTATCCCTCTTTAGCATATCCCCACATTTCACGGTCTCACATCAGAAGATCCGGATGCATTTTTATTCGAATTCGATGTGTTATGCAGGGGATATGATTACACCACCGATCCCTAGAAATTGAAACTATTTCCCTCTACATTAAAAGGGGCTGCCTTAAGATGGTTCATGGGATTAGGTGGTGGGGTTATCAACAATTGGAATCAAATGAAAGAATCCTTCCTAAAGAAATATTAGGATTATTGTAGGTCGAGAGAATTAAAAGACGAAATATTTCAAATGACAGCCAAACCGAATGAGACATTAGAGGAATATGTGGAACGCTTTCAGTACAATCTACAAGGATCCCCTTATGCATCACTACCTTTACCTGATAATGTATTAAAAACTGCATTAATAAGGGGCATGAAGGAACAATGGATAGAAACATTAAATATCATGGGAAAAAGGGATATTTATCAAGAGAATTTTGCTGACATCATTGACTTATGTATCAAGAGTTCGAGAGGCAGCACAAGAATAAAACCAGCAGAATATGATCGGTTTGCAAGAGATAACAAAGTATCAACAGAAGGAATAACACGTGTAGAAATTGGAAATTTATTAGAAAATTTTAAAACTGATATTCTGGGGACACTAACTACACAACTTGATATTGTGCAGGCTAAACAGAAGCAGATGGAGGCACAACATAATTTGGCGATCTTCTGCCCCCGATGCAGAAAAAAGCATAGCCACAGAGAATGTCCGTTGGATACAGTCCAAACATGCGCCATCTTTACAAAAGATCACCTTACAGAGAGCTGCCCCTCACTTCCTGGATTGAAAGCGGTATATAAGGAAGCGGAAGAAGAACCAGAATCGGTATACTTGATCAACCAGTGTTGCCAGTGGCAGCCGAGACAATCTGGTATGTCTCCAGACCCAACCTCTTCTTTTCAGCCTCCACAGTATAATGCTCAACAATATGGTATGTGGCAAAATCAATCTCAACCCCCATTTTCAAACTGGTCACCACAATCGTTTCCTTCTTCAAACCCATGGCTGAATCAGACAAGCCAATCTGGTTGGCCGAATTTTCCTTACACTCCACCATATTGGAAAAATGGCCCATATCCTCCACAATGGACTCCCCCTACTTCACAAAGTTCACCCTGGCAGACAAACTGGCAAAGACTGATGCACCAGCCAACAGGAACTATTCCGCTCCCTCAACCTACTTTGCTAGCCTTATAACAAAATCCCCAGTCTAATTTGAGACCGCAACTCCCAACTCAACCCAATCCCAATCCAAATAACAGACCGGTCCAATCTCTCCAAATCATCGAATCACCAGAAATAGGACCCGATCTGAGGGAGTGCAATGATCTTCAGTTAAGATCTGGACGTATAATTGGAACTGAGGGAGATAAAATAGTTCATATTGAAGATCAGTTACCTAGAGAACAACAGTCACAACAAGAGGATTTAAACAAGCATCAAACTTATAATCAAGCAACCACATCCTCTCCTCCATTCCCAAAACGATTGGTCATCCCTCGACCCATACAATATCCCGACTTTGACATTCTGGGAGAATTACAAAATCTGTACATAAAAATCCCATTCCTCCAAGCCATTCAAGACATTCCTATATATGCAAAAACTATCAAAGAATTTTGCATCAAGAAACCGAGGAGGAATACAACAACTAATCCAAGGGTCCAAGTAGTTGGTACTTTATCTGATTTACTGTCCGGGAAAGAAACACCCATTAAATATGAAGACCCAGGAAATCCAATTGTAACTGTTCAAATTCATGGTCAGACTCTGTCTAATGCCTTAGTTGATCTAGGAGCTGCAATTAATATTTTAACAACCGCTACTTGCCAAAAGCTTGGCATTACATCTGTAGAACCCACTTCTACTCTGTTAGAACTAGCTGACCGATCTGTGGTGAGACCAGAGGGTACTCTACATGATGTCATGGTCTCTGTAGAATCCTGGGAATATCCAACCGATTTCCTGATAATCAATCCAAAAACCCAACTTGATGGACACCCGCTAATTCTAGGTAGACCTTGGCTCGCCACTGCCGATGCTTACATTGGCTGTCGGCAGGGAAATATGACTATAACCAGAGGACCGAATATCAAAAATTTAGTTTTATATCCTCCAGCACAACCAAGTGTCACAATAATCAAAACTAATAAACACCCTGTATCATACCTTATTGATAACATTAGATCTCCATTGACTATACAAGAGGCACTTGATTTTAAATATCAAACAGAAGATGATGCCATTAATAATTTCATGAGTCAAACTGAATCTAGATCCCGCGCACAGTGTCACATGATAGAAGCAGCATTTGATAATGAATTAGAAGAAGATCCTCTGAAAGATATGCATGACCAAACGATACCCGTTACTTCTGTTACAAATAGTAAAATTGTGGAAATTGAACCTGGAAAAACTTTAAACATCAATGCCAATCTCACACCTAAACAAGAAACGAAGCTCATCCATCTGTTAACAAAATATCAAGAAGCATTTGCATGGGATTACCCTGATATGAAAGGAATTGATCCCCAATTATGTACACATCACATTTATATAGAAAAAGAAGCCAGACCTGTTCATCAGCCGCAAAGAAGACTTAATCCTCATCTAAAGGATGTGGTAAAAGCTGAACTTCAGAAACTTTTAGATGTCAATTTTATCTATCCTATTTCTGATAGTAAATGGGTCTCTCCGCTTGTGGTGGTACCAAAAAAGAATGGAAAATGGAGAATTTGTGTTGATTACAGGGAACTAAATAAAGCAACACAAAAAGATCATTTTCCTCTCCCATTCATAGACCAAGTATTAGATACTTTAGCAGGAAAGAAATTATTTTCTTTCCTGGATGGCTTCAGTGGATACAATCAGATTCAGATTGCCCTGGAAGACCAGGACAAAACTACTTTTACTTGTCCTTGGGGAACATTTGCCTATCGAGTTCTACCCTTTGGCCTATGTAATGCTCCTCCCACATTCCAAATGGATATCCTTAGCATTTTTGCAGATTTAATAAATGATGGACTTGAAGTATATATGGATGATTTTACACCATATGGAGATGATTTTGATCCAGCACTAGACACCCTAGAAAAAGTCCTACAACGCTACATTGCTACCAGGCTTTGTTTAAGCCACGAAAAATGCTACATGATGATGACCGAAGGACTTATCCTAGGACACTATGTTTCAGAAGCCGGCATTCAGGTAGACCCGGCCAAAATTCAAATACTTTTTCTTATTCCCACTCCTACTACTCAAACTGAGGTACGAAGCTTTCTTGGATTTTCTGGTTATTATAGACGATTTATAGAACATTATTCGCACATTGCTGCACCTTTATATGCACTAACTGGTAATGTTGATTTTCTTTGGACATAAAAATGTGACCGTGCTTTCGAGAATCTAAAGAAGCTCGTATCTACAGCCCCAGTCCTTCGAGGACCAAACTGGGATTTACCATTCCAGATATCATCTGATGCCTCAGATACAGCCATTGGTACAGTCCTTGGGCAGGAAGAGGATAAAAAACCATATGCCATCTATTACATTAGCAAAAATTTATCCCCTGCTGAATTAAATTACACTGTTACTGAAAAAGAATTCCTAGATGTGATACATGCTGTCAATAAGTTTAGACATTATATTACAGGCTATCCTGTTATTTTATATACAGATCATTCTGCCATTAAATATCTAGCAAATAAGCCTATCACAAATGCCAGAGTAACTAGATGGTTGATTTTATTGCAGGAATTCGACATCACAATCAAGGATCGGCCTGGAAAAGAAAACCCTGTAGCCGATTTCCTCTCAAGAATACCAAAACCAATCGATGCAGCAGCAATGGAAGATCAATTTCCAGATGAGCACATGTTTGTTGTTGTTGTTCGAACACCTTGGTATACTGATGTTGCCAATTACCTTGCAGTAGGTAAGCTACCAAAACACTTAACCCCTAATGAGCGCAAGCGGATTGTTCAGAAGAGTACTCGATTTTCGTGGATTGGGGGCTATTTGTTTCACACAGGGGCAGACATGCATATCAGGAGATGTGTTCGAGAAGATGAAATCTTTGACATCCTAAAAGCCTGTCATGATGGACCGTGTGGTGGACACTTCGTTGAGCGTAGAACTGGACATAAAGTATTGCAGACAGGATACTACTGGCCCACGATTTTTAAAGATGCAAAGAAATTTGTCCAAGCCTGTGACAACTTCCAGTGAGCAAGACGACTTGGTCAAGCCGACGAGATGCCTCTAAAGCCACAATTAGTCATTGAACCATTCGATCGATGGGCTCTTGATTTCGTTGGCCCCATCAACCAATAATCAAATCAGAAAACATATATCTTGGTGGCAACAGAATATGTCACCAAATGGGTTGAGGCAGAAGCATTGCCAAGAGCCATGGAGGACTCTGTAATACAGTTCCTGTTCCATCTATTTGTACGTTATGGCCTTCCAAGGGAAATAATTACAGATGGAGGACCACAATTTATTGGAAATAAATTAGCTGCAACACTCAACAATTATCATGTCCAGCATAAAATTACTACTCCATATCATCCACAAGTGAATGGGCAGGTAGAAAGCAGCAATAAGATAATAGAATCAATCCTAACGAAAACCATTGCGTCACATAGGCGTGATTGGGCTGCTAGACTACCTGAAGCACTGTGGTCTTACAGAACAACATGGAGAAGCACCACTGGTTACTCACCTTATCAATTAGTGTTTGAAAAACAACCTATTTTTCCCATAGAGTTTGAAATCCAAACCTTACGAACCACACAGGAAGTTGGCCTAGATCTAAGCGAGGCACAAATCAATCGACTACAGAAAATCAACGAATTGGATGAAATTAGGCTCTCTGCACTACAAAATACAGCATTGATTCAACAGCAGCAGGCTAAATGGCATGATGCGCTCATCAAGAACAAAGTCTTCCATGAGGGAGACTGGGCTCTGTTATATGACTCTCGATTTCAGGACTTCCTTGGGAAACTCCACACTCGTTGGTTGGGACCATATGAAATCCAAAAGGTGCATGAAAATGAGACCATCACGTTAATCACCATTGACGGTTCTGGATACGCCTTCAAAGTGAATGGCCACCAAGTTCGTGTCTATCGCAAACCACTTACTCGGGAGTCCTTCTGCCAACAGCTATGTCGAGACACTGATATGGAGATTTTAGGAGAGGAAGAGAAATCTTCCTCACCTGTAATTCATTAAGGAATTCACTCCTTTCTTTTTTTTAATGTCTGTACATAAGTTCTTTTTTTCAAGATGTTCTTGTATCTATGTTTGAACTCAATGTTTTTGCTTTCTCAAAATTTTGATTTTTGCAGTTCCATTTCTAGAAGAATGGAATTTGCGTGTTTTGATGTTCCTTTCAAAAGGAACAACATTCTGGATTTTTTTTGCTGTTCCTTTTCGAAAGGGACAACATTCTTGATTTTCTGATTTTTGCTGTTCCTTTTCAAAAGGAATAGCACTTTCGATTTCTGTTGTTCCTTTTTCAAAGGAACAACATCTTTGATTTTCTGTTGTTCCTTTTCAAAAGGAACAACACTTTCGATTTCTGCTGTTCCTTTTTCAAAGGAACAACATCTTTCGATTTCTGCTGTTCCTTTTTCAAAGGAACAACATCTTTCGATTTCTGTTGTTCCTTTTTCAAAGGAACAACATCTTTGATTTTCTGTTGTTCCTTTTCCAAAGGAACAACATCTTTGATTTTCTGCTGTTCCTTTTCCAAAAGGAACGGCTTTGCTCGTTCTACTGTTCCTTTTCTAAAGGAACAAAATTTTGGATTTTTGTTGTTCCCTTTTCAAAAGGAACGGTGCTACGGTGTGTTTGCTGTCCCTTTTCCAAAGGCACAACATATTTTGGTTTCTGCTGTTCCTTTTCCAGAGGAACGACATTTTTGCCTCTTTTGCTGTTCCTCTTTCAAAGGAACAACATTTTTGGTTGTTTATGTTCCTTTTTCAAAGGAATGGCATTTTGAGTGTTTTTTTTCATACCATTTTTCATTTTTGTTGTTCCTTTTTCAAAAGGAATGGCATTTGCATTTACATTCTTCGTCTTTTTCCAAGAGGAACACCACTAGCATACTTTTTCTCTCCTTGTGAAAAAACTTACTCCTTTTGCTGATCTCAATAAGAGGATGCTTCTTGCCCATATTCTTTCAAGTCTTTAAAATACAGCTATGCACTTATGCAATGAATATAAAATCACAACATACCGAAATCCGCAAATCATAAATCGCTATATTTATAAGGCTCTGTATTGGTAAGAGGACAAAAGGAAGGATATACTTATTTCTTATCTTTTGTTGTCATTGTTTTACTAATTTTTCTCTGATTGGTTATCTTTATCATGCTGATCCCTTTAACCCCCTTTGATTATTATTTAGGAATAAGAGCAAAGGGCTTGTATCTTCCTATTGAGATGATAAGACTTCTTCCACCATTCCTACTCTTAAGGAGTGTTGAACCACCCTTTGTGTATAAAATAGGAAAAGACTCTATGAAAAATAAAAAATGTGTGTGAACATGATTTATGAGATGTCAAATGCAGGATAGGGGGTCTCATCAAGAGCCAGCTTACCATGATCATGAGGATGAAAGTGAAGTGGCATTCCCACTATGGCCACCACACCAGGGATATGGTCCAAAAGGTATATCAAAGAAAAAATTGAACCTTGGAACAGGAGGTCTCATCATGAGCCGGCCTGCCCATCTTTCACTCCTTCCTCGTGAATGGCATTATGATTAACTGGTCATCAAGCCAGCATAATGGCCTACACTTTGACATAACAACATTCCTAAGTATACACAAAGGATCATGGTTCCAGGGGCGAAAGAAACAACTCTGCCAAGGTTATGGACACCTGTCGGCAGCAGAGCACTGTTAATGGTATTGAAGTCACATTAGTTATTCCAATGGGTAAGATACTAATACTATTTTGTTTCTTATATCCTAAGGAACTAATCATATATTATTTCTTGATTTACACATTGCATGAACATTTATTACCACCAATCATGGCAAAGGAAGTGACAATGACCACTTGAGATTTGGCAAGTACGACAGACGTCCTATCCCCTAGCCTCATATCATATCACAACAGCCTCTTACGTAATATGCGATCAACTCTCCGCCTCGATTTCGGTAATTTGTTGTCTTTCTAAAACATGGCATAATTCCACATGCTGTTCCTTTATGACTTGGTTGCAGATCGGGTGCTACTCCTTTATTTGACGGCTGGGACAACCTATCACATTGCGGGGGGGAGGTTAACCTCATTATTCCCTGAACTACGTGTCAGCTCACTATTCGGGAAAGATAGCGTACGACGATATGGCATGGCTTAACGGCATGACATTTCTATTTTTACGCGAGCTGCTATTCATAATCCATTTTTGTTGCATACTCTGTGTTTTTTTTTCCAAAGCTTGTGATTAGCACCCTCTCTGTGTTTCAAACAGCACAAGCAGTTGTTGTTCCATTGAGGATCCATATTGAAACCATGGGAGGAAGGGCAATTAGAAGCGAACCTCAGAAGTTGATAGTCTCCGCTGCTGCTCGGGAGATCCTGGAAAGAGCAGGGTGGCTGAATTATCTCAGTCGCCTGCAGGAGTCTAATGAAACAGTAGCAATGGAATTTTTGCAGAACCTGCAGGAGAACCACTCCACAATAAGGGGGAAGTGGATAGTGGTCACCGACGATATAATTGCAGAAGTCTCGGGACTACCAGCCACCAGGCCAATATGGACACTAAATAAGGAAAGATTACAGAAGATCATGGAAATTTTCCAGGACGAAGGCCAAATCTTGACAATTAAGGGGAAGGGAATTCTGCCAGCAACCCTTGGAGAACCCTGGATCGAATTAGCAAGAACAGTTCAGAGTTACATTACCTGCGAGGGGAGGAAAGACGTGGTAAGGCCACGACATCTTAAGCTCTTAGCTGTTTTAAAGAAAAAATTCTCTGTAAATCTACCTGCACTTCTGAATTCATTACTGCATGATGCTGCACGAAGCCTAAAAAAGGCACAGCATGCAGAGTCAGTCGTCAGTCACCATGGATTAATTCGATTAGTAGTTAGTCATAGTCTTACCCAGCAGCAAAGCAGCTGGGATGAACTGATTGCAATAATTGAGGGGGGAGTGACAGCACCATCCCCAAAACGAAAACATTCTACAAGCACATGAGAACGTCCGAAAAAACACAGAGAATTGGTAAAACAAAAACATGTTGCTAGTGCATCTAAACAACCAGAAATACACCAGGAATCGGCAAAGCGTAAGCATGTCATCGATACACCCGAACAACCAGAGAGGCCCAGAAAATCAGCTCGGTTAGCTCGAATAAGAGGAGGGCTGGAAAAGCTCTAGGGGAGCACCAGCCAGCCAGTGGTAATCGAGGACGAGCAACCCTCACGACTAGAAGTAGAGATAGAACAATCTAAAAAGGAGACCGAGCAATCTGAAGAGAGGGCTGAGCAATCCGAAAAGGAAAATGAGGAAGCAGCTGAGAATTCCGAAACAGAAACAGAAGCTGAGCATTCCGAATCTAAGCAAGAGGAGGAAATAGGACAGCAGGAAGGTAGCCCACCACAAGATCCAGTGGGAGAAGACAAATTGACCGCAGTTTTGGCCAATATGGGTGAGTATGGCCAACCTTCCAGTCCAGCAGACCTCCACGACGAACCCCAAGAAGAAAGTGCGTCTGAAAAATCACATGCAGTAGAGGCAGAGGAAGGAAAACTGCCTGGTCATGATGAAGTGGAGATAAGAGATACTGAACGGGAACACTCTGTCCCCAAGTCACCAGAGGAAATTCCGGAGGGAGTAGGAGCAGAACAAGCAGTTGTCCAGGAAGAGATGGAACCAGCTAAGGTTCCTACCCCAGAACAGCCAAAACAGAACAGCGAAGAAGCACCCCAGGAGAAAGATCTAGAGACTAGTCCAGACCACAGTAGACAGCCTGCTGCCCCTTCTAACGAAACGCTGGAAATTAAGAAATTGCGAAAGGAACGACAGAAATTATTGAATACAATAGTCCAGCTCCGACAGCAAATTAGAATTCTGAAAGCAAACCAGAAGGTAAGGAAGACCGCAGGGAAGAAAAAGAGGGCCACTGCAGTAAAACCCCGCAAGGCAAAAAGGCGAAGGACCAATGATCGCCCTGCTGTTCCAAACCCTGCTGAAGAACAGACTGCTGTTCCAAACCCTGCTGAAGAACAGACGGCTGTTCCAAATAATGTTGAGGAACAGACTGCTGTTCCATTTGAAAAGGAACAGCAGCAAGCTGATATTCGTGTTAAAAAAGAAAAGGAGAACAAGGAAATCCAGACAGAGGCACCACCCTCAGGGGTAATAAGGGTTTTGAACTCCAAACAGCGTAATAAGAAAGTTCAGGTAAAACTCCCGGCCTCCACTGACCTATGGAAAAGAGATCCGAAGACAAGAACCTTACATAAGATGATGAAGCAAGCTCAACAAGAAGTTGAACAACTTAGAGAGCAAACGGTCCCCCGTGCGAAATATGAAGAGTTACAGCAGCAACTAAGGAACGTCAATCAATCCGAAAGCCAGGCCTTTGAAGGGTGGCGAAAGGAATAAGAGAAAGCTGCAAAGGTAACCCGTATGCTAGATATTGTTATCGAGCAGATGGATACCTTGTGTTCTTTATACAATGACGTTCTAGCATGTAGGGCCCCTGCCAAAAACTATGCTTTGTTTCTACTAGAACGATATTTACAATTAAAAATAAAAGTTGTTAAAGCAGGCGCCCCTATACAAATCAACACTGTCAATGACTTTATAGACTGTTGTAAACATTATGGGGTGAAGGTCTAGAGATTGCTGTGTGAATTTTATTTGCATAACCTCGTGCTAGAATAGGAGACTGAATGGAACCCTGGTCCTTTTGTTGGGGACATTCAGTTGCAAGCATTCATCTCATTCGGGGTTAATCAGATTAAATGGATCAAAGCCTATAACAATTTCCAGAGGCAGGAAAATGGCCTAGACTTGTGGGTAAGGGCTGAGCCTAGGGACCCAGTGCAGTTATGGAAAGCACATAGAAACCTTATGAGAACTGCGGGTGTCATTGAAACGTTAGGACCTATGCATGAGGCACTCATTCGACAAAGTTTAGAGTATTTTCTTTCTACCAAAGACCTCGCCATTGATGCAGCCAAATTTCGGTACCAAATCTCTAATCCAAACATCCAGCTCAGGGAACCGTTTAAGTATGAGAATTTTCAATTAGCTGCCAACCGTTTGAACCTCTATGGCGAGAGCATTTTGAAATCAAGGCCATCCTGGTTAGGATATAGATTTCGCAGTCCAATTATTTGGCACCCTGCACCTGGATATCAAGCCCTGTATGAGATGCCTGAGGGTCAAACAGGTCAGTTCTTTGACTATCTAGTCACTCATCATGGTTTTAGGCCTCCGCATGAGATTCCTTCTCCAGCCTATTCTCTCATTGCCTTGCATGTCAACTACAATGTTTTCATGAGGGCATGAAACAGGGTAAGTAGGGGGGTGTGTGGAGCACCAAAAAGGTATGCTTTTGATGATCATTTCAATAGATTTTTAGTAGAATTTGTAAACCTTTTTGCATCATGAATCTGGAAAACAATAAAGAATTATAACAAAACATGTGAATTAATATACAAGACTTAATCACTGATAATTGTTATTCTTCTGTGCAGGAAAGGGTGAAAACGAAGAGTTTCCGTTCCAAAGGAAAAGATAAAGACGAGATAACTGCTGTCCCTTTGAAGGGAAACCAAATGCAAACAAGGCTAAGCAGATCAAAGAAAATCGGCCCGGAAAAGGAGGAGAAGACACCAGCTCGGCGGAAAAGAAAAGAAAAGATTAAGGACTGATAGTTTGGTGAATCCCTCAAGATCTTTGATCCTGAGGGATCGCTGCTTTATTTATCTTGTTACTTAGACATCTCCGTCGTCACCTTTATATAAAGGGATAGCACTGTTAACCTGGGGGGATACATACTTTTATGTAATTTTCTATAAAAGATTAACTTTGATCATCGAGTCTCCTTGAGAACTGGTTCATTGTACTTTTTTCTTATGCGTTAATATAAACTTGGTGATTACCGTATCTCTGCATCTGGATTAACTCAAAGCGGTGTACCCTTGAGGCTAAGGGCCCGGCCCTGGAGGACACTTGCTTCTGTACCACTACAATTTGATTTCTGTGTGGTTTGCTTATTGTTGTTATCTGGTAATCTGATATGCTTTATGAATTGCCATTACATGCTCTGTTAAGATTAATCCATTGAGGTTTTTACAGATAGAATTATGTATTGACTCTGCATTATATTACTGATCCTTTCAGAGTTGATTGAATGATTATTAGTCTTGGCCGAATATTATTACTGTTTCGTTACAGAGCTCTTGTACTGAACATTTACATCATAGATTCATTCGAAGTTGTATTCAGAAATAATGCTGTTAAATTAAGATTGATCAGATTACTGTTTCAGAGTGTTACGTGTGTATGATCTATTGGCGTTGTTCCATAACTTATCGATAGTTAGTGCTGTTCCATTAGTGAGTTCTGCTTGATTTGCCTTAAGAGTGAGAGATTGATATTTGATTGTGAAGAGTGCATTTGGGTTAATAGATTAAGTTTGGTTATGACTCGCGAGACTTAGTTGTTTGATTGCTGTTCCATTTTATTATTGCTGTTCCATTCCAGATTTGTCGTTCAATTCTTTATTTGTTGTTCCATTTTGCTATTTGTTGTTCCATTTACTTGCATTTGTTATTTTGGTGTGAGAGACGATCCAAGGCTGTAGTGAGCCTCGGCATTCATTGCCTCACTCCCAGACCCGTGATCCATGCTCTAATTTCCTTTCCATCAGTTTTCAAAGGGATGGGCTATTGCTGCCGAACCCTTGACTGGTAAGTTGCTTGGTTTTCTGAATGTGTGATTTTCCTTGCTTTTATTTCCTTTCCGTCAGTTTCCAAAGGGATAGGTTATCGTCACCAAACCCTTGACTGATCAGTTGCCTAGTTTTAAGAGTGTGTGCTTTAGTCATTTGAAGTAATTTAGTTATAGGCAAGCATCCATTTACTCTTGTATTTTTAAGAACACTGTACTACTAGCATTACTCTGACAAATAGCATCGGATTGAGTCACTCTTTGTAATAACCAAACACTCCCGGATTGACATACTAATGTGAGATAACTAGAGGTGAAAGAGACCCTTTTTATAGCTCCACAATAATATTTCTCAGACCTAAATTGCATGTTTTGGATATTTTATATTATTATTAGATGTTGGATATTGGAAATTATTTGTTCAATTACCCTCCTAATTATGGCTACGTTGCTCCGGTTAATACTGCATACCTCCCGTATGTAGTTGGCCCAATTGGCTCAGCCCTCCATTGCATAGTCAACCCCAAATAAACTCGTTGCACAAGGTTCCCATACCCCTCACATACCCCTCACCGCTCCCTATTTTGAATGTTACTCACATTGTAATGCCACACATATACCTTGGACCTCCCTCTTGCACAGTCGGTTGTTGCATACGCTCCATTGTTATAACACAGTACAAGTGTTCCATTCCCACCATATGTTGACCCCCCTCAACATACAAGCCTTCAAGCTAGGAGAAATTAACATGAAATTTATATCATAATTAACATGAAATTAGCTTTATCAACATGGAATTGATTTTATTTTATATTTCTAGATCTCTATATTTTAACTATTATCTAGATACTTATATGCAATGATTATAAAAACACACACACACACACACACACACATATATATCTTTGAAAGAAATTGAAATGTTACCTTCTCTAACAAGATCAAAAACTTGATCACCTTCAGATGATACTATAGTCTCCTCTGATTCCATCTCTTTGAAGCTTGAAACTAACATTTTCCCCTTTATATTTAGTTTTGTATGTTTCCAAGATTTTACATACATATTGTTTCACAAACATCATTAGATTGTGTGTCCTCTATGCAAACATGACAAAAATAAGAATATTTCATTTTATCAAATGTAAACTCATTTTGATAATCCTTTGTTTTAATTGAATGCAATTTTCGAGTCCCTTTTACTGTTTCATCTTCATATGTAATTGATATATCTACATCTTGGACTCCAATATGCCAAAAAAACCTGTAATAAATTCAAACAAGAATTTAAATATGTTATTTAAAATACAATTTATATCTCAAATATAATCATTGTCATACTATTTAAAATATATAATTTATAAATGTTTAAAATTAGAAAATTAATAAAAATGATCATATATTAAAAGTATATACAAGTTATTTTGTATATAAGTAAATACCTCTGTACCTCCCTTTATGGGTTAGTTTGATGGCTTAATGCAGCATCCCACCATTGAACAACTTGTTCAGCTAGGACAAGTTGGTTTGTAGAGTGGTCCATTTGATATATTCGAAGTGCTCATTTTATACATGCCCCTGCATCATCCTGTTCTCCTTTTCCATGACTAGTCTCAAAGAAATTCCCATAATGTTGAATGTGGGTTTTCTTATGAAGACGACACAACCAAAATAATGATTGTGAAGATTTGAATTAACCTGCGCATCCATCTGACAATATCCAATGTTCATTGAATTTTATTCCACAACCTTTCCATGAGTCATAAATATTATCAAAAAAAAGTTGTACAAATTGTGTATCATGTGTACAATCATCACTGATATAAAAGTAATATTCTTTAATAACATGTCGATTCTCACTGGTGCTTTCTATATCATCAACATTTTGTTCAGCGTGTCTATATAGAATATGGATAAGCATAGAGACCTGGTCAAAATGATAATATTCACTTTGTATTTCATTTTGGGCAACAAATGTATAATTCTCTACAAAATCAACTATTGACAAAATGGTCCCTGGTGGAAAAAACTCACAGAATTTTTTGAATTGCAGGTTCTGCCATCGAACTCTATGTGAATGCTTGGCGTATTTATAAATTTATGTTGGGTCCCTATAATACTAGTGATTACCCCATTACTATTGTAGTTATACCCTTTATTTATATTGTTGTGCCCCTATTACCCCCATATTGTTATTTCTGTGCCCCATAGAATCCCTCTATTGTTATTTTTGTGGCTTTATATTATTATTGTTAGGTCAGCTGGATTATATTGTGGCTCCTTAGACTCCTATATATAGAAAGGAGGTTTTGTCATTTGAATCATCCAAGAATTGTTCATTTATGTAATGTAAAGGAGCTTTCCCCCTCGAAGAGGCTGAATTATAAGGCATGGATTTATCTTTTCTATCTTTTCTTGAGCTGGTTTCATAACATTTGGTATCAGAGCTTTGGATTCTAGGGTTTCGCTGCTCCAAACAGGTCATTGTGGTATTTTCGCTATAACTTTTTCTTTGACGTTTCAGAAGTCGCAAAAAAACCCATTTGAGAAGAAATCACGCTGAACCTTGCGTCCGAATTTTATAGCTTTTCACGCTATATTTGCGGAGATATGATCTGAGGAAGTGGGTCTTTTTGCAGACTCCTGAATTACAGTCCAAATAGGTGACCTGGGGAAAATCGTCATAACTTTCTCTCTGGGGATCGGATTGAAATTTCGTAAGAAGGTAAAGAACGAGGACGGAATGTAGTTTCTTGCAGGAATTTTTTTAGATCCATAGGTTGAAAAAGTGACTCGTGGCACGTCGTACAAGTTTTCTCTACTGAACTAGTATATAATCAAGTCATTGTGGGAGATTTCGCATAACTCTTCCTTGGAGAAACCAAATTGGGTCAAACTTGTGGCATTGGAAAGAGGAAGCAGAATGCTACCATAGGTTGCAATTTCAGAACTAGATGAGCCAAAATTACAGAGATACATTAGATTCAATATCAGGCTTCTACAAAGTGAAAAAAGGTGTGTAGTTTATTTTTTATTTTTGCATAACCTTGGTTTGAAGGAATTCAAAGGGCATAGTAAAGCATTATTATTGGTAATTGATGCCCCAGGGAAAGAAAATACAAACACCTAGTAAGGAACCTGAAAGCTCTAGCATGACTCATGAAGAAGAGGAAGAAATGCTAGATGATATATCAAAATTACAAGAACAAGTGCAACAAATGTCACACTCACAAAAGCTAACAGAAGCTAAGATAAATGGCGTGGAATCTAAGATAAATGGCGTGGAATCTAAGATAAAGGGCATGGAAGCTAAGGTAGATGATTTGAAGACAGATTTGAAGACAGACATGGCAGATTTGAAGACAGATTTGACAAATTTTCTACAAGAAATACATACTAAGGGTGAAAAGGTTGTAAAGGAAACTCATGATGTGAACCAAAGAAATGTTAATCATGATCCCATAGACTCTGATGTTGGATCGAAGACCCACCATATTCCAAAACTCGATATGAGGAACTTTGATGGCAAGGAACCTGCCACATGGATATTACAGATGGAGCAGTTATTCGATCTCAATAATGTGCAAAACACACAAAAGGTACGTATGGCAACTGTATATTTGGAACCAAATCAGTTTGTATGGTATCAATGGCTTTGTTCTTGTAAACAATTTATCACTTGGGAAATTTTTACGGAAGAATTGATAGGACATTATGAGGATACAAAAAGTAACACTTTTTTTAGCCAACTGATAAGTCTCAAACAAAAGGGTTCAATAATGGAGCACATTAAGGAGTTCCAAAAATTGAACATAAGAGTAAAAGATATTCCAGAGGAGCATAGGATTGATGTGTTCATAGGTTCTTTAAAGGATAATATCCAACATGATGTTCGCCTTTGGGAACCTGATTCATTAGAGAAGGCATTCAAGTTAGCAAGAAAAATGGAAAGCAAAATTATGACAACCAGGAAGCATACCACTCACAACTATAAATACGGAAGTGTTGTTGCCCCTAGTATTCCACAACCTATAAGGTTGACACCACAACAATTGGAAGAAAAAAGAGCAAAAGGGCTTTGTTACAGTTGTGATAGCAAATACACTAAAGGTCATAAGTGTGCTGAGAAGAAATTATTCTACATAGATTGTGAAGAGGAAGAAGAAAAGGAGCAAGAAAGGTCAAAAGAAGAGGATATACTCCAGGAACAAAGCCTAGATGAAGAACAAATAAATACAACCATATATTGTAATGCATTGGTGGGAATTACCACTCCTCAAACCATCAAGATAGAAGGACAAATCAAGAAGAAAAAGGTAATAGTGTTGATTGATTCAGGAAGCACCCACAATTTTATTCATTGTAGGGTAGAAAAAGAATTGAATTGCTTCCTATATCCAGCACCAGAGTGTCAGGTGATGATTGCAAATGGAGGAACAATAAATTTCTCTGGAAAGTGCCATAATATCAAGATATCCATGGGAGAATATGTATTGACTAGCCCAATGCTTTCCATTCCAATGGGAGGTGCTGATGTTGTACTAGGAGTCCAATGCCTACAATCCTTGGGTACAATAGATTTTAATTTTCAAGAACTTTTCATCAAATTTTATACGGAAGGAAAGGAACTTGAATTAAGGGGTATCACAGGGAAACTAGGAAAGATAATCAGCTCTAATGGTATGACAAAGCTTCTAAAAAAGGAGCAAAGAGGTGTAATTACACAATTATGTTCACTAGATGTTTCCACATCGGAATCATCTATTTCTCCAGATCTCCAAAAAGTCATGGAAAATCATTACAAGGTATTTGAGACTCCAAAAGGTCTCCCACCTATGCGTGATCATGATCATGCTATTCATCTGATTCCAGGAAGTGTTCCTCCAAACATCAGGCCGTATAGATATCCCTATGTCCAAAAAAGTGAAATTGAACATATGGTTGCAAAAATGCTAGAGGCTGGTATAATTCAACCGAGTCAAAGTTCTTTCTCTGCTCCAGTAGTATTGGTGCACAAGAAGGATGGATCATGGCGCATGTGTCCGAATTATAGGGAGCTCAACAAGCTCACTATTAAAGATAAGTTCCCCATTCCTGTCATTGATGAATTACTGGATGAATTGCATGGATCAATTTACTTCACCAAGTTGGATCTTCGTTGAGGATATCATCAAATCAGAATGAAGATTGAAGACATTCCAAAAAAGGCATTTAGAACTCATGAGGGTCACTATGAATTTTTGGTCATGCCTTTTGGCCTTACCAATGCACCTTCAACATTTCAAGGTTTGATGAATTCAATTTTCAAACCATTCCTTAGAAAATTTGTGTTAGTATTTTTTGATGATATACTAATCTACAACAAGTCTTGGAAGGATCATGTTGAACATGTCGACAGGGTGCTACAACTATTGGAGGAGAAACAATTATATGCAAAAAGATCCAAATGTTTCTTTGGAGTCCAGGAGGTGGAATATTTGGGTCATATTGTATCTCATGAAGGAGTTAAGGTAGACCCTAGCAAAATTAAAGCCATTAAGGAATGGAAAATCCCCACATCCATAAAGCATCTGCGAGGATTTCTTGGGTTGACAGGGTATTATCGCAAGTTTGTTAAGAATTATGGGAGAATAGCAGCACCTCTAACAACATTATTGAAGAAAGATGCATTTTCATGGACTACGGAAGCAACAAAGGCCTTTGAACATCTTAAAGAGGCAATGTGCCAAGCACCGGTCTTAGCTACACCAAACTTCACGAAAACCTTTATTGTGGAATGTGATGCTTCAGGAAATGGAATTGGTGCTGTTCTAATGCAAGATGAAAGACCCATTGCTTTTGAAAGTCGTCCAATCAAGGGAATTTTTTTAAGAAAAGCTATTTATGAGAAGGAAATGTTGGCAATTCTCCATGCACTTAAGAAATGGCGACCCTACCTAATGGGAAGACACTTCAAGGTAAAAATGGATCATGATAGCCTTAAGTACTTTTTAGAACAAAGATTATCCTCTGAAGAGCAACAAAAGTGGGTCACAAAGATGTTGGGTTATGACTTTGAAATCATCTACAAAAAAGGGAAGCAAAATGTGGTGGCAGATGCACTCTAAAGAAAGGATGAGGATGTGGAAGCATTGTTGTGCGCCATTTCTATTATCCAACCAGATTGGGTAAACGAAGCAAGGGAGGAATGGAAGAATGACGAAGAAGTGTGGGCACTTATTCGAAAGCTACAACAAGATTCCAGTATGTCTGATACATTTAGTTGGCAAAATGATTCGTTATGGTACAAAGATCACTTATACCTCTGTAAGAATTCCCAGCTAAAAAAAATATTCTTATGGAATTGCACAATTATCCCTTAGGAGGGCACTCAGGATTTTTAAAAACTTACCACAGGGTTAAGAAGGAATTTTTTTGGGATGGCCTTAAATCAGATATTCAAAAGTTTGTGGCAGAATGTTTGGTTTGCCAACAAAATAAAGTTGAAACAATTAAGACATCGGGCATATTACAACCTTTATCCATTCCAAGCCAACGCTGAGAAGAGGTTTCAATGGATTTTATCACAAGTTTACCCAAGTCTGAGGGAAAGAGTGTCATCATGGTGGTAGTTGATAGACTTACCAAGTATGCACACTTTTGTGCATTATCACATCCATTTAAAGCCAGTACAGTTTCTACTACATTTATGGAAACAATTCAAAAGCTACATGGAAACCCAAAGATTATTGTAAGTGACAGAGATCTTATTTTCACTGGAAATTTTTGGACATAATTATTTTCTTGTCTTGGTACTCAGTTAGCTCATAGCTCATCTTATCATCCTCAATCTAATGGGAAAACTGAGATAGTAAACAAATGTTTGGAAGGATATCTTCATTGCTTTGTATATGATAAACAGACATAATGGGTCAAATGGTTTCCTCTGGCTGAATGGTGGTATAACACTTCCTTCCATACAGCAACAAAAATGACCCCATTTATGGAACTTTATGGGTATCAACCACCATCCATCACATCATATTTAAGAGAAAATTCTAAGGTTCAGGCAGTGGAACATCACATTGAACATCAACAACAAGTCCTCCAACTCTTAAAGGATAACCTCGTGTTGGCACAAAATAGAATGAAACAACAGGCGAATCAACATCCCAATGAAAGAACTTTTGATGTAGGTGATTGGGTATTCCTTCAGCTACAACCATATAAGCAAATGTCCCTAAAGCAAGCTAAGAAGGATAATAAATTATCACCAAAGTATTATGGTCCGTACAAGGTGTTGCAAAAGATTGGTACTATGGCATACAAATTGGAGCTTCCTACAGCTTCTCAATTGCACCCAGTTTTCCATGTTTCATGTTTAAAGAAGGTTATAGGTGACAAGCTCCCAGTTCAAACAATATTGCCAAAACTTGACGAGGAAGGAAAAATTATATTGGAACTGGAAGCAGTCATAGAAACAAGAACTCGACAACTACGAAATCGATCAATTTCAAAGTATCTTATCAAGTGGAAGAACTTATCCGCTAAAGATTCCACATGGGAGGATGAGAATTTTATGCAGAAGTATCCAGAACTACGCAAGCATTGAGGACAACACTTTTTTGAAGGAGAGGGGCATGTTGGGTCCCTATAATACTAGTGATTACCCCATTACTATTGTAGTTATACCCCTTATTTATATTGTTGTGCCCCTATTACCCCCATATTGTTATTTCTGTGCCCCATAGAATCCCTTTATTGTTATTTTTGTGGCTTTATATTATTATTGTTAGGTCGGCTGGATTATATTGTGGCTCCTTAGACTCCTATATATAGAGAGGAGGTTTTGTCATTTGAATCATCCAAGAATTGTTCATTTATGTAATGTAAAGGAGGTTTGTCCC
The DNA here is from genome assembly GCA_031772625.1 of Pinus tabuliformis. Lineage (NCBI taxonomy): Eukaryota > Viridiplantae > Streptophyta > Pinopsida > Pinales > Pinaceae > Pinus > Pinus tabuliformis. The sequence goes on from CM062817.1 coordinate 317,013,903, forward strand.
TCGAAGAGGCTGAATTCTAAGGCGTGGATTTATCTTTTCTATCTTTTCTTGAGCTGGTTTCATAACAATTTATGTCTGAAATTTCTAAAAAAACTCTATCACATAAATTTCTTCTTCTTTTAAATCAATCCTTTTAGCACTTGTACTATTATTTGAACTAATCGATGTATGGGTATATTCATATATCTTCCATTTCACTTTTAGGTTAGACAATGATTGATCATTTATATCAATAGAATATTTGTTGTTAAATAAAGTCAATTTCCACAATGATCACATTTTTTACTACCAACACATTTATTTTGGTAAAATAATTCATGACTTTCTCTTGCACATATAATTTTGGATATGAAACCATGGATAATGGAAGGAGGAGGTGATTTTTTCCAAAATGTTTTACCAAAATTAAGGAAGGTATCGTAATATAATTGAAATTCCACTTGATAACAACGACAACAAGTGTCACGTACAGTGATAGGTTTAACATTCCATGGTTTTTTTTGCACAAAAGCATTGATTAAGACATTAATTCCACAATTCTCTTCTATGAACTTATTGAACAACTCTATTTGAGTGGTGTCCAAGACATGTTTTGCATGTTCTTCATATTGATTTCATGTTATTCTTCGTCGCATCACATCCCTTTCTTTTGGTGAAACAATTTTCATCCAATATTCATATATTATTTTTTTAACATCTTCTCCAAGTCTATGTTTATTTGGTTGCCTATAGATAACTGTCCAAAAAGAGAGCTCATCATTTATATCTATTTGCAATCGAAATTTCCTATATTTATGCAATGCTTTTCGTGAGGTCCCTAACGCTTTTGTCATAGATTTTACGAAATGCTTTTCCTTAGTAATTGATGAAACCACTACCATTTGTATTGCTCTACATGCAGCTATATCACATTTCTTTCTAGATATTCCAAATTATTTTAGAGCACTACTTATATTTTGAATCACATTTCCTTCACCTTTTTAGCTTTTGTTGATTTTCAAATACCCAATAGAGTTGTAGCTTATTTTAACTTCTTTTATGTTAAGAGACCTCTCAAAATTTAAGCTTGAATTGTCGTACTTTCATATTTGAAGAACCTATCAATAATGAGCTTAACATGATATCGTATAATATGGTCAACTTTTTTATCTCCATATATGTTAGTGTCAACATCTCATCATCGATATTGATTTCATCTGTACATATGAAAATTAAATGTAAATGGGTATAAATATTCATTAAATAATTAAGTTAAAAAATAGAGTTTGAATGAAATTGAAATTAATAAATATATATAATTTCAATAATACACATGACATATATATACATACTTGATGGTGATTCAACTTCTTCACTTGAATCTCTTTCAACATCTTCAAAAACATCATCAATCATTGGTTCATTATCTTTTTCACTTTGTCTTTCAACATTTTCAATTTCATCATCAAAGTTATGAGGAATATCTCTCTGTGATGATATTGCAAAATATTTCAAATTAGTTCATCAAATAAAATTAAATTTCACAATACACTAGTTAAATTTTAAATATCATTTATAATATTTACATTTACATATGTGCTTCAACTTCTAGTTGAGATTGATTTTCTCTTTCAATATTTAAGTGCTCTTCCGTCTTTCTTTTGTAATAGTTTATCTTCTATTTTTTGTGAGCCTCAATGTCTCTTGTTCGATTATATTTTATCTTGCAATTTCTTTGATTCCCCATGATAATTCAATCTATGTAGATTTTTAAAATCCAACCCAAAAAAGTCGATTTCAAAATTCTGCAAAAAAAATTCACTTTCAAAATTTAGACCAAAAAACTCACCTTAAAAATTTAGTCAAAAAATTTACTTTTAAAAAAAGTCACTTTAAAAATTTAGCACAAAAAAACTCACTTTAAAAGTTTAGCCCTAAAAGCTCAATTTAAAAATTCAGCCCAAAAGACTTACTTTAAAAATTAAGACAAAAAAATCACTTTAAAAATTCAGCCCAAAAAACTTACTTTAAAAATTAAGCTAAAAGGACTCACTTTAAAAACTAATCTCAAAAGACTTACTTTAAAAATTAACTCAAAAACATTTCCTTTAAAAATTCAACCTAGAAGATTTAGTTAACTCCAAATGAGGAAAGAGTGTGAAAATAATGTTTTATATCCATTTATTTATATCCTTTAGGAGAAATGTTCTTTTCGAAGGGTAGCATCATTTCATTTGTGCGGCCGATGGAAAATATTGACAGATTTTTTGCTGAACTTAAAATAAAAATAAAAATCGGCTGAACTATTTTTCCATTTATTTTAATGGTTGTTGATAAAAAATACAAGTTTGGTCGAATGTGGTTTTAGTTCGTTCGAACTACTTTAACCTGCAACTCTGCAAGAACTTGGCTCTCATCACCTTTTTCCAAATTCAAAATGGTTAAATTCCATCAAATTTGGTGAATTTACTTTCGAAACCAATACTAGCCTTTGCAGAATTGGATCTACTTTCAATAGACATACATTTTATGGTATTTCATAGAAATTGGCTAATGTTAATTAATTTTCTAATAAAATGTGTGCAAATTTTTTTGAAGGTCATTATGATTGGGTGAAATAAAAAATGTGTATCTTCCAAAATACACTAGAAACAAATATGAAAAATTTATGGTCATTACATTGGTCCAACTTCTGTAATGAGTGGTTTTTATAATTTTGGTTTATAACTAATATGTTGATAAACTTGATGTTATGCTAAACACATTCAAAATCTACAGTTTTTTCATATTGGTTCAATTCAAAAAATTATAGTAATTATGATGTGCATGAGTTGATTTAATAAATATAATGATATCGAAATAGAGTATGTCTAGATTTTTGCAACACATTTTTTTTTTAAAACGTCAAGTAAACAAAGAATACACTAGTGCTAAAAAACATTTCTTTTTATGAATCCCTTGATTTTTAAAGAACACACGGTCAAACAATTGCTAAGTTGACATAGAAAATTTGAATAAAAAAATCTTAAAAATAAGTAATAAAAAGCTAATAAATTTTTTGATAAGTTTTATTTTTATTGTAAAATGAAATTCTAAACAAAAAAATTTGCTTTGGCTTGCCAAAAGTTGAAGAACTTCTAAAAATGATATTTTTTTTTTTATAAAAAAAGGGCAAAAGGTGTAACCCAACTTCACATTTAGTTTATTGATACAATATTTAGTTAATACACAGTTAGTATATGAATATTAGTATCTAATAGATCATTAATATTTAATTAAGACATTAATATAATATCAATAAATGTAAAAAAAAAGTATTAAAATATTTAAATAGCCTTAATAAAAGTTTAATATAATATCATTGGTACAATAATAAAATATTATTCCACACATTTATAATGTCTTACCTATAAATTAATATATCCATTAAAACATGTTAATTATGGTTGACTATTTCTGACATGGTCAATTATAGTCAACATGGGAATCATAGTCAATAATAGTCAACATGATTGCCATGGTGAACCATAGTTACCATGGACTTCACGGCCTATCAATAGGTGTTGTGAACATAGTGAAGTATATTGAACTATTATGGATGGTCATTGTTGAACATGGATGCCTATAGTGGATGGTCATGATTAGCCATAGTCAAACCATGGTTGAGCATCAAAAACCACCATTTCAATGGTAACCACAATGAAACCATGTTCAACTATAGAGACATCATAGTCAAAATATGGTCAAGCACAGTCAAACCATATTCAAAACATGGTCATCTACAGTGAATCATGTTTAACTATGGTTGACAATAGTCAAAACCTTGGTCAAATGATGGTAAGTAATATGAAAACCATGTTCAACCATAGTCAATCATGATGAACCATAATCAACCATATTAAAACCATAGTCATACAATCTTTAACCATAAACATACATAGTCAAGGCGTTCTTAGCAATGTTTTGAATCTTGCTAACTATAAACCTTAAACCCAAGGGTACATTCCATTAATCCATAAAACCAATTAAATCTATAAAACCTGAGAAGAGTCTTTTTGTAGATATTCAAGTCATGCTTGGTTTTACAATTCACTCTCATTGCTTGTTGTTAACGAATACAAAAAAGAGACATATCGTCACAAAACGACAAATATTGTCTTAATACGAAAAAAACCAAGGTCAACCATGGACCTACATCGCATTGTGACAAATATTGTCTCGATATGAACATAAATCAAGGTCAACCATGGTCAAACATTGCATTGTGAAAAGGATTGTCTCAATATGGAAATCGACCATCTCCTAATGTCACATTGTGACAAAGATTTGCTCAATATGAAAATCAACCATGGTCCAACATCACATTATGACAAAGATTGTCTCGATATGAAATCCAATCATACTCAACTATGGTCAAGCATGGTCCAACGTCGTATTGTGATAAAGATTGTCTCAATATAAAAATTGATCATTGTCAACCATGTTTATTTTAGGGTTTATAATATTTTCCTTTGGGTTTATATACCTTGGGTTCATAATATTAATCCCTTGAGTTTATAATATCTTAGGGATTTAGAATTTAACCTTTGGGTTTATTATTCCTTTGGGTTTATAATATTAATCCCTTGGATTTATTAATTTAAGGTTTCATAGTCCTAGGGTATAATATTATTCATATGATTTATAATATTAATCCTTGGGTTTAATATAAATATATTGTGTTTATAATGATGATCAATCATTGTCCAACGTCACATTGTGGCAAATATTTTCTCAATATAAAAATCAACCATGGTCCAACGTCGCATTGTGACAACCATTTTCTCAATATGAAAATCAACCATGATCAACCATGGTCTATCATGGTCAACACAGGTCAAACATGGTCTACCATGGTCAATTATGGTCAATCATGGTTAGTGATGGTCAACAATGGTTGAATGTCACATTGTGACAAAGATTGTCTCTTGGTCTAGCATCACACTATGACAACCATGGTCATCCATGATCGACCATGGTCCAACATTGCATCGTGCCAAAAATTGCCTCAATATGAAAATCAACCACTGTCAATCATGGTCCAATGCCACATTGTGAAAAAGATTGTGTCATTGTGAAAATCAACCATGGTCAACCATGATTATTTTAGGGTTTATAATATTTATCTTAGGGTTTATATACCTTGGTTTTACAATATTAATCCCTTGGTTTTAATATTACTCCCTTGGATTTATATCCCTTTAGTTTTTAGTATTAATAATAGCAATCCCTTGGGTGTATTAATGTAAGGGTTCATATTCCTAGGGTATACTATTATTCATAACATTTATAATATTAATCCTAGGGTTTAATATAAATCCCTTTGGTTTATAATCATGGTCAACCATGATCCAATGTCAATTGTGAGAAAAACTGTCTCAAGAAGAAAATCAACCATGATCAACCCTCATGAACCATGGTCAACAATGTTCTAATGTGACATTGTGATAAAAATATTCTCAATATAAAAATTAAGCATGGTTGATCAACCATTGTGAACCATGGTCAACAATGTTCCAATGTGACATTGTGACAAAATTTTTCTCAATATAAAAATTAAGCATGGCCAACGATGGTTTAATGTCACATGTGACAAAGATTTTCTCAATATGAAAATCAACCCTGGTCAACCATTGTTCAACGTCACATTGAGACAAATATTGCCTCAATATGAACATCAACCATGGTCCAATGTCACATTGTGACAAAGATTGTCTCAATATGACAATCAACCATGGTCAACCATGGTCAATCATGGTCACATTGTGACAAAGATTGTCTCATGGTCCAATGTTGCATTGTGACAACCTTGGTCATCGATGGTCAACCATGTTCCACGTTGCATTGTGACAAATATTGTTTCAATATGAAAATCAACCAATGATCAACCATGTTCATCCATGATGCAACACCACATTGTGACGTAGATTGTCAATATGAAAATCAACCATGGTGAACCATGTTTGTTTAAGGGTTTATATACCATAGGTTTACAATATTAGTCCCTTGAGTTTATTAGTGCTTTGGGTTTATAATATCAATGCCTTGGGTTTATTGATCTAAGGGTTCATATTCCTAGGGTATAATATTGTCGATAGGGGTTATAATATTAATCATAGGTTTTAATATAAATCCCTTGGGTTTATAATATTAATCATAGGGTTTAATATAAATCGCTTGGGTTTATAATATAAATTTCTTGGGTTTGTTAATCCCTTGAGTTTCTAATATTAATATTCGCTTACATTTATTAATGTAATACAATCACATTAAAAATATTAATATAGTTGATATAACCGAAGACTTCATCCTTCACACCAAATTAATAAATGTGGTTAATAAACAATGATAAGTATATATCAACCATACTTATTGTTATTTTAATATTAATATTAACATTAATAATTTTATTATTATTTATAAATTATAAATTATTATTAATTAACTAATTAATAAAAAATATTAATATTAATACCAATATTTAATATTTAAAAATGATATAAATATTGATATTAAAAAGAAATAATTATAATATCAATAATAGTAACCATTTATAATTATTAATAATTATAAATTGTTAGTAAAAAATATAAATTTTTAGTTTTTAATTATTAGTAATAACTATAAATTATTAATAATTAATAACAATTAATAATTATAATTCTTAAAAAATATTAACATTATTATACTATAAATATAATAATAATGATAACAATTAAAATTATATTTTATAAAAAATATTATTGTTTTATAATAATATGATAATATTATTATTATAATAAATATTGATATTATTAACTAAATGGATTATTAATATTAAAAACCCAAGGCATTATAAATCCCAGTATATTAAACAAAAAGGATTGATATTATAAGCTTAAGAGATTATTATTATAAACCCAAGGGATTAATAAATCCAAGGGTTTAATATGAAAAAACCCAAGGGATTACCATTGAGAACCCAAGAGATTAATAATATAAACAATTGGGATTAATATTATAAATGTAAGGTCCAGTCCCACTAACACATCTGGTTGAGGATGGGCCTTGTCGGCAAGGCGACCCAGGATCAAACCTCATGGGCGGTGGTTTTTCCTTTTGTTAGGGGGAGGAGACATGTTAAAAAATCCAGTCAGCCAAGCGCTGGTGTGGCCCCATGCTGGGTGCGATCCACAAGTGACTTTGACGGCTTAGATGCCTATGAGTCACGAATCCTCAAGCCACAGGTCAATCCCCAAAGGACCACAAACAACTTGAAAAACAAAAAAAATATGATAAATTAAGTGATTATTAATATTACAAACTAAAGGGAATAAACCCAAGAAATTTATGTTATAAACCGAAGCGATTTATATTAAATCCTATAATTAATATTGTAAACCCTATCAACAATATTATACCTTAGGAATATAATCCTTAGATCAATAAACCCAAGGGATTGATATTATAATCCCAAAGCACTAATAAACCCAAGGGATTAAGATTGTAAACCTATGGTATATAAACCAAAAGATAAATATTATAAACCCTTGAACAAACATGTTTTTCCATGGTTGATTTTCATATTGGGGCAATCTTTGTCACAATGCTACATTGCACCATGGTTGACCATGGTTGAACATGTTCGATTTTCATATTAAGACAATATTTGTCATAATGCAACGTTAGACCATGGTTGACCAAGGTTGTCATAATGCGACGTTGGAATATGAGACAATGTTTGTCACAATGTGACCATGGTTGACCATGGTTTATTTTCATATTGAGACAATCTTTGTCACAATGTGGCATTAGACCATGGTTGACCATGGTTGATGTTCATATTGAGACAATCTTTGTCACAATGTGACATTGAACCATGGTTAGCCATGATTGACGATGACTGATTTTCGTATTGATAAAATCTTTGTCACAATGCGAAGTTGAACCATGGATGGCAATGGTTGACCATGATTATAAACCAAAGGGATTTATATTAAACCCTAGGATTAATATTATAAACCTTAAGAATAATATTATACCCTAGGAATATGAACCCTTGCAGTAATAAACCCAAGGGATTGATATTATAAACCCAAAGGATTCATAATAAAGACCGAAGGGATATAAAGCCAATGGAGTAATATTAAACCCAAGGGATTAATATTATAAACCCAAGGTATATAAACCCTATGATAAATATTATAACCCCTAAAATAAACATGGTTGAGCATGATTTGTTTTCACATTGACACAATCTTTGTCACAATGTGACATTGGACCATGATTGATCGTGGTTGATTTTCATATTGAGGCAATCTTTGGCACAATGCAACGTTGGACCATGGTCGATCATGGATGACCATGGTTGCCACTATGTGACATTGGACAAGGAGACAATCTTTGTCGCAATGTGACCATGGTTATTGACGATAGTTGACCATGATGGACCATGGTTGACCATGGCTGATTTTCATACTAAGAGAATCTTTGTCACAATGTGATGTTCAACCATTGTTGATCATCACTAACCATGATTGACCGTAATTAACCGTGGTCGACCATTTTTGACCTATGTTGACCATGATAGACCATGGCTGACCAGGGTTGATAACCCTAAAATAAACATGGTTGGCCATGTTCTACCATGGTTGAATTTCATATTGAGACAATCTTTGTCACAAGAAATGTTGGACCATGGTTGATTTTATATTGAGAAAATATTTGTCACAATGTGATGTTGGACCATGGTTGATCATGATTATAAACCCAAAGTAATAATAAACCGAAGGGTTAAATTCTAAATCCATAAGATATTATAAATGCAATGGATTAATATTAAACCCAAGGTATATAAACCCTAAGGAAGATATTATAAACCTTAAATAAACATGGTTGAAAATGGTCAATTTTCATATTGAGATAAACTTTGTCACAATGTGATGTTAGACCATGCTTGGCCATGGTTGAGTATAATTGACTTTTAGATCGAGACAATATTTGTCACAATGCGACATTTGAACATGGTTAATTTTCATACGAAGAAAATATTTGTCAAAATGTAACATTAGACCATGACTGACCATGGTTGATTTCCATAATGAGACAATCCTTGTCACAATTCAATGTTTGACAATGATTTACTATGATTTATTTTCATATCAAGACAATCTTTGTCACCATACGATGTTGGACCATGGTTGACAATGGTTGATTTTCATATTGAGACAATCTTTGTCATTTGGCGACTATAGTATCTTTTTTTGTGTTCTTTAACAACATTCAATGAGAGTGAATTGAGACTCTTCTCGAGTTTAATAGATTCAATTGGTTTTATGGATTAATGCAATGAACCCTTGCGTTTAGGGTTTATAGTTAACAAGATTCAAAACATCACTAACAATGTCCTGGCTATGAATGTTTATGGTTAACAATTGTATGACTATGGTTGACTTTGGTTTTAATATGGTTGACTATGGTTCATCATGATTGACTATGGTTGAATATGGTTTGCATATTACACACTATCATTTGGCCACCATCATTTGACCAAGGTTTTCACTATTGTCAACCATAGTTAAACATGATTGACTACATATGACCATAGTTTGATTGTGCTTGACCATATTTGGACTATGATGTCTCTGTAGTTGACCATGATTTCATTATGGTTACCACTGAAATGGTGGTTGTTGATGCTCAACCATGGTTTGACTATGGCTAATAATGACCATCCATTATAGGCATCAATGTTCAACAATGGCCGTCCACCATAGTTCAATACACTTCACTATTTTCACAATGGGTTACCCATTGATAAGCCATGAAGTGTGTGGTAATTATCGTTCACCATGTCAATCATGTTGACAATTATTGACTATGATGCCCATGCTAAGTATAGTTGACCATGTCAACAATAATCAACCATAATTAACATGTTTAATAAATAAATTAATTAATAAGTAAGACATTTTAAATGTGTGGAATAGTGTTTTATTAGTGTACCATTGATATTATATTAATCTTTTATTAAGGCTATTTAAATGTTTTAATAAGTTTTTTACAAAGGTTGATATTATATTAATGTTATAATTAAATATTAATAATGTATTAAATGATAATATTCATATACTAATTGTGTATGAACTGAGTATTATATGAATAAACCAAATCAATTATCAAGTTAATATATTAATGTATTATTTAAGATTTAAAGTACTAAAATATTAGTATTAAAATAATGTTATCTCGATAATGTATTATGAATTAATAATATATTAAATAATTAATTTATTAATATAATTAATAATATATTAAATAATTAATAAATAAATTGATAATAAATTATTAATTAGTTTACAACAATTAATTATTTAATTACTGTAATTATAATTAATATAATACAATATTATATAGTAATAATTATAATCACTATCATTATTAAAATTAATAATAATATTCATATTAATAATAAATATAATAATATTAATTATAATTATAAGTACAAATAAAATAAAATAAAATTTAAAATTATATATATATATATTAATTAATTAAGAATATTTCTTACACGTGTATATTTTATCTTTACGATATATATAATAATTTAACGTTAAAGTCAATATTTCAAAATGTTATATATACAAAATTGAAAAGCAGTGTATTAATAAAAGATTATGAATTAAGAAGCCATCTTTAACATTGAACTTCTCCAAGCATCTCAGAAACTCTGGCTGGTATCACTCACCAATGTAATCAACAACAACCAAAATAATGTGAAAGATAGCAAAAAGACGTTGTGGATTTAATTGTGTGTGAACCAAAACTTTGCAAATACCATTATGAGTATTAATATATTAGTGTAAGTGTCAGTATACACATAGTTATATATTTCAATTTATTGACTAATTACATTTAAAAAAAACAAATTATTATATTAATATGGATAAAAGCTAAACATGGAAGTTAAAGGTAAATTAATTAAAGTGAAAGAAAAAACAATTCTTACAAAGTAACTAACAAACTACTCGAATTTTTTTTTTTTTTTTTTCTTCAATGGCAAACCTTGTTTAACACAATATTGATTAGGAGGAATTATACGTGGGAAATAAAGTACATAAATTTGGTTTATTTGGAATTTAGGAAAAAATAATAAATAAATTAAAGATTTAATAAAATTATTAATTCACTTCAAATCATAGCGTCCACCATGTATGGAATATCATTTCTTTATTCAATGATGTTGAAATTTGTCCTTCATAATATCAATCTCAATTGTTGTGTTTATTTTTTTCTTACTTTATATAACACATGATTTAGGTCTCCCTAGTTGAAACAAGTCACCAACCTACGATGGCCTCTCTCAGCTTTATGGTTGAACTTAGCAGTGTTGCATGCCTCCTCTTCGTTGCAGGAAACAATGCTTTTGCATCTGTTTTTTATTCAGAAGAAGAAACCAGTAACGATTTCCAGATTCATTCGATATCCAATAATTTTGATGGTAATGCGTTCATCTACTTAGGTTTTTGGGAGAATTTCTCCACAGTTGATGATGTACAGGCCCATTGAACTCCACAATAAATCGCTATGTCATTAAGTGAAATCATTCAACATTTATACAAACAAAGGATAGTTACCAGATCACAATGTTTGGTGGTTTTGCTAACTCTAAAACAAATATATTTAAACTAATCAACTCTAAACTAATAATGTACAATACCCCCAAGGATTAATTAACATTCCCCCTTTAATCTGAAGGGACATATAACATGCTCAATAACATTATGAACTTTTCAAACTTTTCTCGTCCTAGTACTTTGGTGAATATATCTGCTATATGTTTTGAAGTAGGATAATCTGTCATATGAATAACTTTGGCCTCTACGTAATGTCGAAGCAAGTGATAGTTCTTGTTAATGTTCTTGCTTCGATCATGAATCTTTGGATTCTTGGCCAACTGAATCGCAGAAGAATTATCAACAAATAAAGGAGTTGAATCTTTTTGCTTCTCCTGCAATTCTTCAAGTATATTGTGAAGCCAAATGTTTCTTTTGTGGCTCAATTTTTTGAACATATTTGTCTTAGGTGGTAGAATCAACAGGTACAGATTACTGGCGTTACCTCCAACTAATGGTTGTTAATACAAGATTCATCAAATAGCCATAAGTAGAGACCCCATTCTCTTTATCACCATCAAAGTTAGAGTCTGAATATCCAGTGAAATAGAAATATGAAACTTTAGAGTATTTGATGCCAAAAGTTTGAGTTCCCTTCAAGTTTTTCAGCACTCTTGTTGCTTCATTCCAATTACCTTCACAAGGTTGATGCATGAACTTGGAAGGTATCCCCATAAAAAAAGTAATGTTAGGTCTAAATGTGGTTGTTACCACTCAAATTAGCAAGGGACCTAAGGGGGATCCCTAAAAAAAAAATTCTACGCCAAGCGCAACAAATGGATACTTAGCCCACTATCACCTCAGCTAGGGTTTCCTTTTATTTATGGAATTTCACCGATGGGAGGAGACATGGAATGCATGGAGTCACTAATGAAGGATAAAACAATTTATATGAGTGACCCAAATAATCCTTTCACAAAATTTAAAGGATAATTTTTTTTTCTTTATAAGCAAGGTACTAGGTAATATAAGGAAAGGAGGAGATGATTTGAGGGTTAGTTTTATGGGATAAGACTTGTGAAGGAGTTTCCCAATCCCTAAAATCCTAGAATTGGTATCCCAGATGGTTCTTGAAGAATGGTCTTTCAAAGGATTGGGACCACACGGGACCTAGTGGACCAAGTGTTGGATGGGTGTTATATTATTTCCATGACTAGGTGGGCGGACCTACCTATGATTTTGTGCATGGATTTCACATATGGTTTTGGGCATGATGGTTTTTTGCCCATGGTATTTTGTAGATTTGGTTAAGAGAACTACGATTATGTTCTAATTCAGGGTTAATGGATTAGGGTTTATGGATTCTTCAGCATGTATGTATGTATGTATGTATGTATGTATGTATTGTAACATTGAAAGGAATATAATGAAAAATCGATCTGGTAGTTCCATTTTGGGATCCAGGGGAAAATGTCTATGTATATATGTTTTATATTTTATGCTCTTACGATTGTTTATTTTTTGTTTTTAAGAATTAGTTTGTAGGTAATTTCTGTATAGGGTTAAAACATACATTTGGTATTAGAGTTGTTTTGGGTTGGGATATCTACGGGATCGATTCTTTCGGTGAAATAAGATGGCGAGTAGTGGAAAGATAGAGATCGATAAATTCAATGGTCAGAGTTTTGAGTTGTGGAAACTCAATATGGAGGATCTGCTGGTGGATAAAGATTAGTGGATCACGGTAGATATAGGTACTAAACCAACGATAATGTCCAATGAAGACTGGAATAAGTTGGATCGGAAAGTGAAGAGCACAATACAGTTGTGTATCTCAGATTCAGTGTTTTTGAATATATGAGGGGAAGCTTCGATGAAGGATTTGTGGGACAAGTTATGGAATTTGTACCAATCTAAGTCTCTAGTGAATAAATTGTTCCTATGGAAAAAGTTGTATAACCTGAGGATAAAGGATATTGACTTAGTGACAGAGCATTTGAATGCCTTTAATACTGTGGTAAGCCAATTGTTATCTGTTGATATTAAAATATCAGATGAAGATAAGTGCATATGTTTGTTGTGTTCTCTACCAGATTTGTGGGATAGTCTGGTTGTTGTAATAGGTAGCAATACAACTACCTTGCAGTTTGATGAAATAGTCTTGTTAACAACGAAAAATTGTACACCTGCTAGTACAATCTAGAAGACATTAAGAGTGTCTAACAGAATGCACATGTGGACATTTTTCCAGCTGAATACATTATAAAGATTCAAAAAATAAAAGGTTCTCCTAAAGTTCAAATTTTATAAAGGAAATCAATTAAGGTGTCACATATATTTCTTCGATAATTGCGTACACGACATATCATCAGAAAAGCCGTGTGTTTGCAGAAAAGGTGACTCAGTAGTCTGGGACCATTCCACACACTTGGAGCTGATTTCTTGATATGAGGTTGGCCTAGTATAACCGAATTCAAGTCACATTGGAGAAGTGCGGCCCTCAATGGAATCCTCTTGTCCTACTCATGTGTCTTTCTCATACATGTACCAAGAGAGAGAAGTGGAATTAAAAAAAATCTATATAAACAGGCCATGGGAGAGCCAAAAGAAGAGACATTGTTACGCTGGCCAAATTTCTTGTAAGTAAACCACCATTCCATTGTTGAACCAAGGAAGTGAAGAGCACTAGCATGTTGGCCAAATTGCTTCTAAGCAACCCAACATCTTAGTGAGTGAAGAGAAAACCACCCTTTGGAGATTCTTCACACTTCTTTCAGAGAGAGGAGAAACTTTCAAAGAGATTGAGGAAAAGAGACATCCTTGATGAGGATTTTTAAGCTCTCTAACTCAAGGAATTCTCTTCAAGTGTTCTAGTATTATGATTGTATTCAACCTCTACCACAAATAATCAATAAAGGGAGATGTTTCCATACATTATTGATGTGTTTTCTCCATTTGAGCATTGTTATGTCCATGAACCTCTTCATTTAAGTTTATGCTTTTGTATGCATTGTATAAATTATTTACAATGTTGTGTTTATTTAAGTCTATCCACTAACAACACCAATTTTGACTTTGATCCTTTGTAGGTAACAATCCACTACTAAGGGTGTGTTTTTTGGTACACTTGTCCTTTAAAAACACTACAATAGTAATGGCAACCATACTGATCTCTTTCCATTAATCTAGAGATTGTTTGTAGGATGTCCTCTCTACACAAACATCCTTCAAGGTACTCCTCACTTCCCTGGATTTTTTTACAGTCCCCCTGGACCTGTTCTGTGCCCGTGAAAGTGAATAATTTTCAGAAATTTCTCGCTCTAGCATTTTCTTTTCTGACAAACGTGAAGCGAGTGTCTATATCTTCGAAAACCATGAAGCGCATGTCTATTTCTACAGAACATGCGGGGCAGATAGAAAAGCAACAAAAAGCCTTGTATTTTTTAGTTTTCTTAGGTGATTAGCAACCTCTAGTGAATTTCCTTCACCCTTACATTTTGTTTTTATTGTTCAGTACGCTTGGTTGCTTGAATGAACCCTAATTCATCAATCAATTAGATTTTTCTTCTATTTTTTATTTTTTATTTTATTTGCAAACAAATACCCACATAGCTTAATTAGGGAGAAAAGTAAGTGGCCATAATCCACATATGTTTTCAAAATATTTCACTTATTTTTTTGCAAATAATATTATCTTAATTAATAGTGCAAGTAATTGGCCATTATCCATGAATCCTATTACTAACAAAAACAATATTTTTTTGGACTAGGAGAAAATGTTAGTAAAGAAAGTGAGTAATCCTTGATTCCCTTGCATCTCCTAGATGAACCTGGGATTTCATATGAAAACCTTCTTGAAAATATTTGAATTTCCATCTTCGTCATTAAACTCCACAGAGTTTAATAGGAAAAATTAAGTGGCCCATAATCCATAAACAAATTTGTTTTTTCCATGCAAGGAACAACCAACACCTAGTGTAATTAAAAGGATATTGAAAAGGATATCATATCAAAACCTTATCACACTTGTATGTTCACTTGCATCACACTCTAAGCCTCCATACACTTTGTACTCAAAGACGATCCATTTTTGGAATATTTGGTTACTTAGTCTATTTTGGCTTACCAAGTCACTCCATAAGTGAAATAAGCCTCTTTAAAAACAACCATAATTGGAACAAATTAAGTTTCCCCACAAGGGCCACAAACACATTTATAGTTCAGGTTAGGACCATTGGGGGTAGGCATCCCATAAGCTGACATGGTCATGCTTCACCATTGATACATAGTTGTTGTCTTTATATGGAGCTTAAAATACTTCAGCAATCCCACGAAAAATAAAACCCGAACATGGTAGAGACCCGATTCAGAGGGGGTTCAGATAAGGCCCAGTGTGTGCAATACTCTTTGGGGATACCTGACGCGTCCAGTGCTCGGTATTGGTAACCGATTACCAAGAAGCCAAAGATTTTAATGCTCACGTGGGGCGAAGGTACTTAGTGACCAAATCTAGGGTATGCTTCCCTATAGTTGATGGTGCAGGCAACACCTGATCCTCACTACCATTACCTTGGTTGATCCTCAGCTCCTAGGAGGCTTTGCTGGTTCTTTCGGGACATTGCCCCAAGACCCATAAGAGGTTATCTCTACAAGGCCCAGTTACTTTGAGAGTGGACAAAATGATTAGGTCTTCATAGGACTATTTATCATATGCAACAAACAAAAACACTTTCTTGTTTGCTTGGTCACATAGTTTAATTAAAAGAAAATAAACCATTGATATTTTCTCTTTGCTTTACGTATGTGATCCAATTGCATTGATATATATATATATATATATATGTGTGTGTGTGTGTGTGTGTGTGTGTGTGTGTGTGTGTGTGTGTGTGTGTATACATATATATACATATATATATCTCCACCCATCACCAAAATCAAAGTAGCACAATCTAAATTAGCACCATAGGGGAATCCACAAATCCCCGTCGATATAGGTGTTTTTTAAACCTCCCCCCATTACCAGGAGTTGTACCCAGATTCTCACCATTTAGGTGGAGAAGACGTCATTCAACCACCATTGTTATATCTTCCTTTATTTGTACAATTTTTCTTGCAACTCCTCCACGGCAAGGGAAACCCTTCACCACTCTTAAAGGATCCCCACATGCTACCCCTTTTGGGAGCACACACAAACTTCTCTTCCAGATATTGCCACAGCTACCCACCAGGGTAATCCTCCTGTGACATTCCCCAAGAGGACTCCACCGCACATAGTTGTCCAGAATTGCTTTGTGATGGCAGGGAATGCATAGATCTTGTTTTTAGCGTCATTGAATCTCCTAGATTTAAGCAATTTCAGAAATGACCCAATCGAACATGGCCAAAATTGGACATCTATGCCCATAAAGCTTCCTTCATATATTCCAAAATTTGAGGGAAAGCATGGAAAAGACCTAGGGAACCACATCATGACATTTCACCTATGGTGTTCATCTAATAGTATCACAGAAGATACTATTAGATTAAGGCTATTTCAATGCATCTTAATAGGGCCTATCGCGAAGTGGTATATAGACCAATCCTCTGTGTCTCACATAACCTTTAGCTCATTAGCTAAAGCATTACTTAATTTCTTCCAACTCCCAATCTGCCATGATTCTGGGTTGGATATTCTAACCAATATCAAGCAAACACAAGCTACGCACATCTCAGACAATATCCACAAATGGCGGAAACGTTGTAGCTTGTGCGAAGCTGATTTTGAAGATAAAGTCCTCCTAGACATTTTCTTGAGATCCCTCACCTCTGTAATCTCAAAGGACGTGGATAAAAAATTCCTGCAAAGCGAGGAAGAAGCCATCAGTAAAGCCCAACAATTGGATTTGATCTACAACCAGTCAGGGTACATTTACCACATACTCTGAGACACCCCATGCCTACAATATTATTGAGAAATAACAGACGCATCCAATACTGCTGAAGGATTAACTGGGGCCCTATCCCAAAGACATCACAATAGTAGCAGCCAATACCTTGGGTATGTAATGAATGGCCCATATTACGATGCTATGCTACCATTGCAAAATATCGGCTATTATAATGGTCAACCCACACCTATGCAGAATATAGGTAACAAGGTTAACCAACACCAACCCCCACAAGGAGGTTCGTATCATCCCCCACATGGAAATCAATACTCCTCCTAGAGTACGGATAAAATGTCTACTTCCCTGAGCCAGTATGTTAGCTAGGGACAGGAGAACCAATATTCTCCTTTCCCAACACCACAACCAAACATCCTACTAAAGCAAAACGATGTATGGGTAAACCTAGTGCAACCATCTCTCGCTTCATCACATCAATTAGAAGAACAATAGAATTCGGTTAATTCTTCTAATGGTGCTAGAAAAAAATAGAAAAATAAGCCAAAGGGAGAGCTTGAGTGGGGAGGCAGCAATCAATAGCAACCCGCAAGGGCATCGGGAAGGGAAAACCCCAATTGGAACCAAAACTAGGGTATGACCAATAACAACTCACAGAAACAGGGCAAGAACACTAGTCTTGGGACTAATCATGCATGTGTCATCTGCGGGGAGTATGACCATGATACCCATCATTGTCCCCAGATTCCTAATTTAAAAAGGATGCAAGGAAGTAGGGGGTAAAGTGGCCAACTAACTGCAGTCATGCAGGAACCCTTTCCTCATTAGGGAATTGTTAACACCCAACAACAAACTTCCCAAGCTCACCCATCTGGGTGGAACCTCAACAATACTCCTAACCATGATATCTTCATGAGAGGAGAGGACGTCCTCTTCCAAACAAGGAATCATACTTATGAGGTTGCCCCAGAGCCTAGTCTTTCCGCCTTGGCTAAGTCCATACCTATTGGACCATTGACCATTACGCGACCTCCCATAGATATCATGTCCAAAATGGTTAAAGGAGCTTTACGGCGTGCAAGGGCCAATTCAAGAGCTGCCCATAGTGATAATAGAGTCGATGACTTGGCTCAGTCACCATCATATATGTCAATGCTTGAAGTCCTACAAACATGCCCAACCTAGCGAAAAGCCCTACTTTCCTCTTTAGGCGCAATCAACCCATCTGATTCTCACCTCATGGTCTTTGACTCGGACAAAGCTACTCCTCATCAACCCTTAGCCATTTCTTTCCAAATCTAGGTCTCAGTCCAGAATAGTAATATCCATCGTTGCATCATCGATGAAGGGGCTTCCACATCCATCATTTCCAAATCCATTTGGAAAAAAATAGGATCCCCTAAACTTAAAGCCTTCTGACATAACGCTGAGAGCATACGAAGGATACCCATCTGCTCTCATCAGTCTATACCCTAGTGTTTGAGTTAAGTTAGCTGGAAAAAATGTGGTAATAGACATTGAAGTACTCGACACCCATTTGGATTACAACATCCTCCCAGGCCGAAGCTATATGTACGAAATGATCACAGTAGCCTCATCAGTTTTTAGAATCATGATGTTACCCCATGAGGGGAAGGTCATTACCATTGATCAACTCACGTACTATGAGAAGACAACTTCACCCACACCAGATGGTGTGTTGCCCTTAGTATCCTAAGAATTGGTCACTACTTACACTGAGCTCATCCTAGGCCACTTTAAGCCATTAAGCCTCCTAGGAACATTCCCAGGAGATCCTCCAGTAATATGTGAGATTGTCCCAAATACCAGAGCACTAGTTTGCATGATGAATTCATCAAACACCTCCCAAATACCGAAATCAGTTCCAAATACCTCAACACCTACAATTGAAGAAGTCAGGTATTTTCCTCTCGCAATCATGTAAACCCCTTTCTTATGCCTCCCACCTGGGTTCGTCTCACACCAAGCCATGGCAACCCTCACATTACCAAATATGACTCTTGCAATACCATTTTGGTACCTAATCCCTGTACCTCTATTCAGAGGAGCTTCCCTATACCTCTATTGTAGAGGAGTACCCCTACTCAAAACCATCTGGAACCTACCACAATTGGAGCCGCCATAAAAGTAAAACAAAACAGTAAAAAAGGAGAAATTTCCAACTCCTCCAAACATGTGCAACCCTATGCATTATGTGAGGAATTCCGACACCCAACTCACATATGTCCCGAAATAGAAAAATAAAAAATAGTAATGAATGCCTCTAGCACATTGGTAACCTCAGATCCACCAAAAGGAGAAAAAGTCACACCCTTACATAACAAGGAAGTACGCACCAACTATGCATGCGCTATATGTGATAAATATGGACACTACACTCATCATTGTACAAATATCCCTGAACTCCAAAAGATGCTAAAAGGTCTCATCCAAACCATTAGCAATGAGACCATAGGGCCAACCCTCCCCCATAGAACGAAAAATGTGAAAACATCTTCTACATATAGGAAGAGGTGTCATCCAGCTCCACACCCACCTACAACACATGAGGGCGGAATAAGCCATATTTTCACCCTCCACTTTACAATGTTCTATATGTGATGACCCTACCTATTGGGTAGATTGGTGCCCATAAGTATAGACATGCTACCAAGTCTGACCCAACACCCTCGAGGAACCAAGAAAGAGGTCTAGGAATCAATACCATGTATGCACTATATACGGGGAGAACAATAATAAAATGAGGTGTCCTCACCTTCCTCAATTCCGCAAAACAGTGAATTTCATACTTAACTTCGTAAAGGAAAATCGCTATCTACTGGATTCATATACAGAATCCACAAAACCCACCCTCCCACACAGACAGAAGGACCACTAGATTTCCTATGTGTGTTCAAGGAGAAAATACGGCTAGGCCCCTGCCATTTCACCTCTCATCACCATCGCTAGGCTATACTAGGCCAAAAGCAATAAAAAACACCTGGTAAAGAAATTCGTCCAATACATGTGATTTATGCAACAAAGCCAATCATTTGATCAATAAATTCCGTGAACTGAGTAGATTCAATGATATATTCTGCTTAGTAGCCTAGATCCCCTATAATCACCTTTAAAACCAAGAAAAATTATGCGGTGTTATTGTCGCATATGCTCTCAATTCCACCACACAAGGAATTGTTAGTACCTTACACAATTTCATGAAGCAAGAGTAGCACTAAAAAAAACCCATGCAAACAGGCCATGCCATAACAAAACCTTGCCCCAGAGATGGATACCCCACAAGATATCCTATCTCACCGTAACAATAACTCACCCAGAATATTGATACCTCCACAAGATATCCTATCTAACAATAACTAGAACTCGCGCTAGAGATGGATATCTCCACAAGATATCTAGTCATACAATGACAAAGAGGCATCAACGTCCCATGCCATGAGTAGCACCGCCTCTCATACAATCTATTCGGTTAGCACTGAACCGGTTCAGGGAGACCATGTGCATGGCACAAAATAAACTTGAAACCATTTGGAAGGGCCCATACATCATCAAACATTGCCTCCGTAAGGGGGAATACATACTATCAGAGCCTGATGGGACTTGCCTAAAAAACCTCATCAATGGTCTCTACCTAAAAGAAATTCACCCATAAAGAGTTAGAGTAAGCATGTATGTACAATGAATTATTTTTTATGATGATCACCTCATCATAGATGTACTTTAAAAATATCTCTCATCTCATGTGAACATATGGATCTTCCACCATCTTATCACCACGGGTTCACTGATGGCGTATCTCGATGGTCGCAAAATCTCATTTCGGTAGCATGGGCCATATACTCTCGTGACCGAGCACCTTGTATCTTCAATGGGCTATGTATTGGATCAGCCACCAACAATCAAACAGAATATGATGTCATCATAGGCCTCCTAGTCAATTCCCGCCACCTAGGTATTCGTCACCTGCATGTATTCCTTGATTCCCAACTCATAGTATCTTAGTTAAATAAGGCGTTCCAATTCCACGATCCATCCATTTCTCGCAAGCATATGCATGCACACAGGTTAGCTAGACATTTTGATCAAATCACATTTACACATATACCCACAAATCAAAATCATATAGTTGATCGCATCGCTAATCAAATCCTAGACTGGCATGCATCACACATATATAACCATCAAGATATATAAAAAACATCAAACACAAGATACATCTAGAAACAAAAATGCAGAAATACGCCAAGAAGTATGGATGCACATATCACATCATGAGAGCCTCCAAAAAATGCCTCGTATATAGATCAAAAAATATATATAAGTACAAAATTCATTGGCCCAAGACTAAGAAGGATAAGTCATAAAAAATAATACAGGGGAGCATCCTCATAAATGGGTACTTGCCCTGGTGTAGACATCATCTCAATCCAAAACAAAGGTACATAACCAACCTCCCTAAGGCCCTAGTGGTGCCATCTACGCATCAGAAGCCAAGATGGGACCAGCTGTAGCCGCCTCCATAGCAATACGATGCAAAGTCATCCAATGCTCTTACTCCAGCGACATCATCATCTCAACCACAACCTCTGGAAGTTGATTCCATCCTTCAAGGGGCACACCTCCAATCAAGGTCTCCACTCATCTCCAGCAGTCACAGTACTGGTGTAACTTCACCTCTGCAACATCTCATCGTGCCTCAGCCTCCTCAGCTCATGCAACTAATTTATCTATAACTACAATCCTCTCTCTAGAGGACACACTAATCTCCATCTGGCGTCACTGTATCGGTTGCTATCGAGGAGCAACTAGTGGCCTCGTTACTTAAGGTCTCTGAAGAATAGGTGTGTCCCCTAGAAATCCCATGTGTCTCAGATCATGGCCAATTAGGAAGGCCATTGGACACGCTCGCGGCCCGGCATTTACAAGTAAACAAAGATATTTCCAATATGATTGTAAATCACAAATATATGAAAAAAACAAATGTATACAAATGTAGAATTAACAATCATATACCTAATCACATCTAGGCAACACCTGGAGGGAGCCCCATCTCCGGATCTCCCCAGAAGTCAACCCCATGGCATGGGTAGTCCAATATCTCCTATGGATTTGACTCGAACCAATGTTGTATAATGTCGGTTCAATACCGACCCACCTCTCCTTCGCCCTCTCGAGGCATCGCTCGTCCCCAACAGTGCATGTGAGGCTCCCGAGGAGGCCCCGCCGATACTGCAAGAACACAGTGAAGCATAACCACACTCTCATAGATTATGTTGCAAAGCACACTCTCGTAACCAAAACTCCTTAGCGATAATCACTACACCTGGGTAACACACGAGTTGGGCCAAGTTAAAAAATGCCCTTGCGCGAAGTCGCTGCAAAACTGAGATATGCGATCTCGAGCACCAATAGGGGGATGCCAACCCCACAATTCTAACAATCTGGACCGTAGTGCTACACAGCCCAAAGCCTCATGCCAGTGTCACCTCCTAGAAGGGGATAAGGAAGCACCTCCCCTCGCGGAATCAAACCGGTAGAAAAATATATGTCAACCTCCGCTAGGATCAGGAGGTCTATGTGACAGATAACCATCAGCCAATGATCCACATCCCAAGAACTGAACAAATATCGTAGGAACCTATCTTGCGACATCATCAATGGGTTTTGAAGAAACTTCAGTAATCCCCACCACACTAGCTATTGCCTCGCACCAGCATCCTGTGTCACAACATTCTGGAGAAGAGTCTAGTCTCTCTTTCTCTCTCCATATCATCCTGCCACAAATCAGAAAGAAGAACCCCTCAGGTCCTCAAAAAAGTAGAATGGGGGAAAAACCCCCATTTTTTCCCCATTGCGTGCATGTTTCCTAAACATGCGCATAGTGCATGCACCTGTTCTTCAAAACAACTCATGGTGCACGCACCTATATCGATACAGGTGCGTGCCCGATGCACATTATCTTTGGAAAGTCACGACAAATCCCTGACAAAGCTCATGACGCAAACCCATACCTCAAATGCATGCAGTGCGTGTCTGAGTATTCTTTTTACATGTGTCTTTGTGAATAAATCTAGTTATGTGCAAAGACCATGCAGCTCCACCAGAGTCACCCGCACGGTCCTCAAATTTGACTGTGAAAAGTCATACAGGGGACCCCTGTACGACCTACCTAATCTACTAGACTGAAAATCACAAAGGTATCGGCTCAAGCTCCTACCTATCTCTAACGTAGCGAATCCTAGGCACAGATGTTGATCACAACGAAAGGAAACACTCCAGGAAATCTCTCTAACCTCCATAGCTCAACAAGGCAAATGATTGATATTTGGGCCCCACAACCCTATCTATCGCCCTATTTTCCATCTTTGGGGGGACATTACAGAAGCCTGGGATATCCATTGACAAAATCAAAAGAGACACGAGGATTAGTCCCGCAACATCTTCATCATGGAACCCTTCGCACATGTCAGGTACTTCTCCAACTCTCTACGTCCATAAAATTCATTACATATTTATTTCTTGAATGAAATTTTCACTTCTGGTTTTGGTTGTATCCATTTCAGGAATATCACACATGGTCAACTTCAACCAGCACCTCGATAAGCAAAAAAGAGTAGGTATCATTCTCCACTTGTTAGAAAATTATATTTTACGGAGCAATGGAACACATAAATTATTGCAGAAATATAAACACAGAAAATGCATAAAACAAGAGAGACACAAATATACATAGTTCACCCAGTTTGGGCTACGTCCACCCCGAACAGCTATTCCTTCCTTTCTATTATCCAGCAAAATGAAGAGACACAACCTACAGCAGATCCGCTGTAATATCCTCTGTTTTCTCTCACAGTCTCACCTCTCTGTTTCTCGCTCACAGAATACACATCTATTACACAACCTCAAAATACAATACCCTCATACAAAGAGACGAGTTTCCTTCTAGGGCAAAAAACCATAAACTAAACATAAGTTCTACCGTCATATCATCCGCCTAATGAATGGCACAGATTGACTAGAAATTACTATACTTTTACAAGGCAATTTTACATCTGTTTTTAGCTGTGGGGGCGCTGCCCCCGAGCCCCCGTCGAGGGACTGTTCACCCCAGGACCCCCTAGTCGGGGGGGATCGGCCCCCTCGGAACCCCTCGGGGGGCACAAGTCCCCCTCGCACCCCCCCGCGTGGACGGGTGTACAAACTTCCTAGGGTATACATCCGACTGAAACAAAGACCTCTGAAAAATCATGCTCCACACACAACACCACTCAGCATGATAGGCTTCCCCCTAAAAATATTTTCATATTCTAACATCATTTCTCTGAAATGCACCATAAGATCCAACATCTCAACCATGTTTATCACCATATCACACTTGTACACAATAAGGATTCACCCCAATCGATAGAAAAATCATCCCCGCCCCCGTGGCCCCCTTCATCATTGTCAATCCTTCTTCACACAAAGGAGCCATGACCACTCACTCCGACCTGAGAACCATCTCACATACATATCTGAAATTTTAGTCTCATTATGCTACATTTTTTTACGCATTCTTTTAGCACCTAAATCTGCCTTAGGCTAAAAGAAGGCAAAATTCAGGGTAACCAAAAACCACGCACAATCTGGTAGCTAGCCCTACCAGAACAGGAGAGGGCTCTCTCTGGGTCACACTTAGGGAAATAAACAATAGGGTCTCAGATGAATCAAAAATGAATACTGATTTTAGGCTGGGTAAACAAATATGATGGAGGTATTTTGAAGAATGACTAAGTTTTCTGGGATGTGTGGGGCCAAGGAACAGCATGAGCAGAGAATTTAACTCAAAGACGCAGGTTATTTGGTGAGGCAAGATTGGCGGAAAGTCTAGCAATTAGATTTGAAATAATATGAGGTGGAGAGATTTTTTGAGAGTGTGAAAATGGCATAAATACATGAATCATTTTCAACAGAAGAAAACATAGAACGTGAAAACTATCCCCAGGCAGAGCAGTACACTGAATTCTACCTTTTCTACTTAGAAAGCTTTCACTGGAAATGAATATGAATGAAAATATGAAACATAATGAAATACATATGAAACATAAAGAAGATACATTTGCTAAACTCACGCCACAAGAATCTCATGAACCAGAGCTGCAATCTTTCATTAATTCTCTGTCAAATTGTACAGTGAGTGACTGGGTTTAACTCCCACAGTTTCCCAGAAATTCCAACCCTTTACAAAATGAATCTCAATAGAATAAATAAGCTTTGCCATGAGAAGGTCAATCAACCCAGGAAGTGAAGAGCCAACCATCAGCAATTACATTTAATTTTCTATGAGGACCAATTAGAAAAAAGCAAATATGAGCGTAGATTTTGTGGGTGGTTGTTCGCCTTCATTTGGCCACTTGGATAGAAGCCAAAAATGTTTTTTAAAATTTTCCTTTGATGCTGAGAAAAATATATTGTAAATGAGCGGGCCCACTTGGAGAAAATTGTGAATCTAAATTTCGCGAAGCGGGAGTGATTTTGGCCTTTGGGTCTCTGTGCGCCGCACTAGAAACTGTATGCATTGTGCCACTTTGGATCTATTTTTGAGGCACCTTCGGAAGTCCAAATTGAGCCCAAGTGTTCTTGTTAGAAAGCTCTACCAGTCTACTCTCCACCCCAAGTGGAATTTCTAAATTTGGTGCCCATTTGCCCCTCCAAAACTGCAATCTCCCAAGACTTCTTCCTGTGTGTCAAAATAGGGGCAGAGAGGTCATTTTTTGGGTGTTTTTGACCTCCTGAGGACTCAAAATTGGCCCAAAATTCTTGTCCATTCACCAAAAGTCATGATTTTCCATGGAAAATCCAAAAAATGTAAACCATTTGTCATTTGGAGCTCACTATTGTAAGCGCGCGCCACGTGGCGCAGCGCACAAGGAGAAAAACCCTGTTTTTTGCACAAAAAATTCCAAAAATACCAAAAATTCCACAAATTTCTTGAAATTTGGGCTGGAGCTTCTTCATTAAGTGTTACGGTGGGCCAAGGATTGCCTCAGCCCATATCTGGACTCGATCATGCCCTTTTTTCCTATTTTTCCTTTTTGATGCCTTCTTGGTGCGTGCAATTCAGTGGTGGACATGACTCTCTTGTCCATATGTTGTTTTAGTGTCTGTCTCCATAATGTCCGTGCAAGGTGTATGTTTAGCAACTTGTTGAAAAAGAGAATTTGGTACCCTTTATTTCAATGCCAAATATGCACCAAGTAGGAAGGGACTATGATGAATAGGGACAGTGGGTATAGTGGAGTGTGGGAAAAATGTGGTTCAATCAAGTGAAGGTGAGGACAGTCACTTGACTATGTTTGGGAATTGGGATTTGAGGATTTTACAAGTGAAATTAGGGAAGGAGAGTGATAGGGAATGGTAGGGTTTAGGAATAGGGATAATAGAACTTAGGAATAAGTGATTTGAGAATTGGGAGCATGGGCTTAGTGAATTTTGGGGGTATGTTAACTTGGTGAATAAGGGAAGTAAGGAGTGATGAGGTGAGGGGATACTTAGTTGCAACACAAAACCCTAGCAGAAATCTCCTTGGCAAATTTTGAAGAGATAGGGTATGTTTTCTTTAACACAGTTCACCATTCATCAAACACCATCAACAACCATCAATCTTGGATGAAAAACCATGAGAGAAGTTCAACCTACTTGTACCAATGGCAATCCATGCATTTTGGGGCAATATTGGAGAAAATGTTTTAAAAAAATCAGCCTTGGCAGCTCTATGTGACGCGCCTTCCCAGTGCGCCGCGCCAGTGTAAATTTACACTGGAAATTTTCTCCTAGTGCGCCGCGCCTCCCCTGTGCACCATGCCTTTTTCTAGGTGACTTTTGGAGGCCTTCCCGGTGTCAAAATTGGGTGCAGGATAGCTCGTTGAAAATTTCTTTGAGTCCATTTCTAGCCCAACTAGAAATTTTCAATTTGGAGTTCATTTTCCCTATGAAAAATAAAATCTCACAAGACTGGTCAAAATGTGCCAAATGAGGCTGCCTCAAGGCAGAGTGCTGTTACGGTCAACTTTTAAATGTCTTTCTAAACTCCAAATTGAGCTCATGATAGCTCATTGGAAATATAGTTGTGTCTAGTTATCATTTGACTCATCAAGCAAGTCATTTGGCCAACTGAGCTAGGAGAAAACTTGATTTTCCCAAGGTCACTTCAGAGGTGCATCAATTCTCCCGAGGCAATTGTATTTTTGACATTTCTATAAAACCATGACACCTATGTAAAAATTGAAGGAGGTTTTTCTTCCTTGGGTTATTTTGGACAAAAACATCTCTCTGTTTTCCCAAATGCATCTTTTATTTCTTAGAAACATCATTGGAGTAAAACCTATCCCGACGTGTGGAACAAGAGATTTGTCGAAATGAAGCGAAATGAAGTGGATAAGTGGCTTCTAAATTCTTTGGAAAATTCTTGGAAGTAGGGAGGGATGTTAAGAAGCAGGGGATAGTGGAATTTCAAAGATTGAGTGAGGGGAAGTGGTCCAAATAGGCAAAACACAGGTCCAACCTAGAAAATTGCCAGGTTGTAGCAAGAAACTAGGGTTTGTGCGAAAATGAGGAATTTGGGGAATCTCAGTGATGGGAAGTGTTTGATAAAGTACTTTAAGGATAGGGGAAGGTGTATGAACATCAGGATACTAGTTTTGTCAATGATTTGACCGTCTAAGAGAAATTGCCTTCAAAACCCTAGGAGAGGGAAATGACCTTACCTAGGCGCAACTGAAGCATGAACAAGGTGTAGAATGACCCAGTGGAACCTGACATGATAATGACAACCCTCTGAATGATGGTACACTCAGCTGAATGGTGACATGGACTGACATTTGGACAACTTTGACAGGAATAAAAGCAAACCCTAGACCTAGTATCTAGTGACAAAATTTTGCTTGAAGACTCACTGAAATGATAAAATTTGACCTTGACGCCTTAAAATCACTTTGTAAGAGCATCTTTTATGTCTGCCGGAGGACTGACAAGACCGACTCTAACATTGGCTCCAATGGGCATGGTAGCTCCTTGGAGGTGCCAAGAACGACAAATCTTTGGGAGAGCAGAACAATGCCTTCGTCCATTGGGCTATGGAGTCAAAACACAGAAACTGACATTATGCAGACGGACTCTGAATAAAGATTAAAACTGAAGACCATAATAAAACCAGACATGACTAAATCATAACTAACAAACTGGAAAGATTCTCATATTTGAGCTTATTCATCAAACCTACTCTAATTACTCTTTCCACCTGTTAGCCTCCTGCTGCAACAGGTTAATCATCTTTCATGATCGACATTTTTACATGCCAAATATATCGTTCTATGCATGCTGCAATGCTCCATATTTGCTACAGATGGCCAAAGAAGTTTCCATGAGAGTGTGCTAGTCCAAGTGCCATTGTTGTGTTCCAATTTTGATAAGCAAATCATTTTTTGGTTTGAGGCATTTTTCAGTTGGAGGACTTCAAGCGAGGCATGTCTAACTCCCCTTCTTCCTCTTTCCCCAAATCACTCACTAACTTCCCCCAAAGAGGTCAAGATCTGCTTGATACCTCTTAGTTTCATCATTCCCCATATCATTTGCCTTGGTGAAGATCTGCTTCACTCAAGGAAGGTCCATACTGCTTCTATGAGTCATTTTCTCTCTTAATAGCCTAAGATTCACATACATAGCGCTTTCTTATCACTTTTCATGTTAACTACTAACTTTACTATGTAGCTCCCTATCTATTTCCCTTTCCCCTACTAAACTATGTATATAACTCCCCTATATACTTATCCCCTCCCTCTGGTTGAAAGATAACCATATACATCCTCGGGAATTGCTAAGTTTATCAGAAACTCAGCAAGAACCCACACTGCCCCCCTCTAACCATCTTCCAGATGCATTTCGGACCCCTTCCGATGCATAAAGCCCTTCATCACTCCATAAAACCCCTCTAATGCTTTTTGATTCCTTCACAAAGCATAAATTCCCTTCATATGTATAAAAAACCATCTTTTGGCCTTGTTTCTACCTTTTCCAAGGCACAAACCCTTTTAAAGGCCTAAAATCCTTCTCAAATCCATTTGAAATCCTCCCAAGTGCCTTTGGAATCCTTCCAAGGCATGAATTCCTCCTTTTTGGGCCATCAGACCCCTTCCGATGCCTTATAAGCCATTTAACATGCCAAAGGAGACCCCTTTGAATTCATTTGCCTTGCCTTTTTTTATAATAAATTCCTCCAATGTAAAAAAGAGTCTTTTGGAACCCCCTCCGATGCAATATCGCAGTCGGGAGGGAGGTCTTGTGTTGAAACAACAACATTTTTTGCATGTCCGATCAACAATGGCCGATGCGATATCGCTTATCGGCATATCGCAAATATTCAGGGTTAAGGCATGGGTTATAATGGGCCGCCGATCGCCGATATGCCGACTGGATCACAGCCGTCCATCGCCCCCACTCATCCATGGTATGCATCATTTCGGCGATCGCCCATTTCGGCGATCGCGCATATGTAAATCTCATGTCCCCGCCGATGTGGAAGCGCCGACTTAATCTCCGCCGTCCATTTGGGCCCTCAGATCAACGGCCCGTTTTTTATCGCATCGCCCCATATATTGCTCCGACTGGCCGGAGCCGAAATATTATAAAGGCAGGTCTTGTAAAAGCTATCGGGTCCGTAAGGTCCCCGGGCACAGCGAAAAGGGAGGTCTCCGATATTCCGAAGCCGATAATTTATAAAGGGCAGTTTTGAAAGGGATTTCGGGTTCGTTGGACCCGTTTCAAATGTAAATCCATAGATATGATGGGTTTTGATGGTTCGGACCCGATCTCCATTAAAAATGGGCACAAAGGCATTTCGTGTCCGCAAACCAAATTTTTGTTAGTCCGCCGATATGACATCGCCGATGGGCCGGACGCGATTCCAAATAAAAGGAAGGGCCTATAGCATATCGGGTCCGTGCAGTTTCGGTGATTTTTTATGTGCCACCCCCCGGTCCGCCCGACGCCGATATTGCGATTTAGCGCCAGCTGTTGGATCTGCCTTCTCGCGATCCAACGACCAGAATTTAATAAAATGAACAGTTGCCGCCTGCGCCCAAATTTCATGAATTTGCACAATTTTGAAAGCATTTTTGTATTATAATAAAAGGGCCATTTTTAAAGTTTTGTGTACAACGCTCTCGCCCGCCACAACTGCAAAAGAGCGATGCCTTCCTTGGCCATTTTGAGATCGCTCCTTGCCCAAATACTTCCAAATGCAGGGATTTCTCCTCGGCATGCCGCCAGAGCTCCTTTATTCGACCCAATGTTGCAAATTTATCAGTTTAAGGACCATTTTTGATCGGCCATGCGCCGATAGCATTCTAGGGGCCACGGAAAGCACTTGCAGCAGTTATTTTGCATTCAAAGAGCAGAATGGGGCGATTTGACAGTCAAAGAGTGTCAGATCAAAATATCAGCAGCTCGAAGCAGCAGAACATTAAAGAGCCCCCCATCAAAGTCAATAAAGCAGCTCAAAGCCATCAAAGCCCACCAGATCACAGTTATGAGCATTAAAGCCACTCTACAGCAGCAGAACCGCGTAGAGGGGCAATTCAAGTGTTTAAAGCCCAGATTTTGCAGAGATAGTGTACAAAGACACATATGAGCAGTGCAGCAAGTCCCAAGGCACAACTATTGCAGAAGTGCCAGCGCATTGCTCAAAAGACCAATAATTTATTCATTCTTATGGCTGCAGTCCCTACGCAGCTGGTAGATAGGCATTCTTTCATTTATTTGCAATAAATGTTAGGTTAGAAGCATTCATTTCTCCAGATATGCTATCAGATCTGCTGTTGTATATATTTTGTAGATATTTTCTCTATTTATATGACCCTCTGGATAGTGTAAAGGGTTGGTTGGTTGTATTTCTCATTCCAGACTCGCGCTATAAGCTTAAGAACTTTTGTAATCAAAGATTGCTGGAATATTTGCCTCTAAACTGGATGGTTGTGCTTTCAATGGCTGAAGAGCTTGATATGGAATTCTCGTGCTTGCTCATGGTCCAATAAGTATTTCCTCCCTCTGTTTATCAGTTTATATGTATCAGTGTCATCTATATATCATAATCTAAGTTGCAGGAAAAAGGAATAGATCAGAACTGGCTTTCATGCCCTCTGTGCTCAATTCTTGTAACTTTTCTATGTTTTCCTCTGAATTAGTGATAAATATGCATACTTAATTGATCATGTTTAAGTTATTTCTCATTTCTGAATGCTGTTTAGGAATCCTTCATTGCTCCTATATAGTCTTCATCCACTTTCCCTCTTTAGCTGGATCAGAGATCCTTAATTTCCTCTCATCCCTAACCTCCATTTCATCCTTGTTCCAGCATTTAATCATTGTGCCATGCGTAGCTATCCTGCTCCATATTCCCCTCTTCTGCCAAGGAAAACGCACCCTTCAGTTCACATTCATTGACTCCATGCCCAATGGTTTGAACTTCTTACACTTTGCATGCCAACTCTGCTTGAATAGATCAACCATCCCACCAAACTCAAACAAAACCCATGTGCATCATATCTAGCCTAAAATCATCCCTTAAACAAAGCTAAATCCTAAAGAGAGAGACCTCTCTGACTGCAGGTAGGCTAGGACCTGCATTCCAAAGATTGGTTTGTGGTTACCTCGGCCGTATCCCTTTGGGAGTCAAAACGGACAACCTGAGTGATAACATAATGGCGACTCCACTGGGGACCTGAATCATTGGTTTATTACTGTAAACCCCCAATTTTGACCAGTTTGCCTTGTTTTCTGGAGAAAGTGTTCCTTTTCTTCAGAGCTTCTCATGTTTAGCTTTGATCTGTGACGGTGGACAGAGATCAGGCACTTCAAGGTTAATTCATCCATGTGGCGACTCCACATCATCCTCATAATAAAGACTCCACTGGAGAAATGAACCCAAAAGAGATATATGAGCAGATCAGGCTTTTGACTTGGATTACTATCCAAGAGGTCATGTTTTTTCTCCATAAAGTTTTTATGTGTATATTGTATTTTAAAGACGATTAAATATCAGATTTTTATGATTTTCCTTTGGAAAATGTTGTTGAAAAGCCTCCTTGCACATTAGAGCAACAGTCTTCAAATTCTGTTGAAGATCATCATATAGCCAAGGAGGAACCAAAAATAGAGCCCAGTCTTACAGTTCCTGTATATACTCCTGTGTCTCGTAAAGTTCCTGATAGATATAAGCCTCTCATTTTGCCTCCTGTGCTGAATCCTTTGCCTGCAAATCATCCTGAGTATCTCCCTAGATTTGATGGAGAAAATGGTATTACTGCCCAGAAACATATCCAGGCTTTTGAAGATTATCTTAATATATTTGAAGTGGAAGAGGAAGATGTTAGTCTTAGACTGTTTG
Source organism: Pinus tabuliformis (assembly GCA_031772625.1). Lineage (NCBI taxonomy): Eukaryota > Viridiplantae > Streptophyta > Pinopsida > Pinales > Pinaceae > Pinus > Pinus tabuliformis. The sequence continues at coordinate 317,046,839 of CM062817.1, forward strand.
CCCTTTCTTTGCAAGGCGAAGTTAGGACTTGGTTTAAAGCATTGCCTGAGGCCAGCATCTCTAATCTTCAGCAGTGTTCCAAGCTCTTCCTTGATAGATGGATGATTAAAATCAATTTCCTCTCACTCATTCAAGACTATGATGAGTTAAAAAGGCTTCCAAATGAGTCGGTTCAGCAATTTTCTGATCGATTCAATCAAGTCTATCTCTCTATGCCATTGAATATTAGACCTCCCCCTGATCTGGCTCTATTGCAATATCCAAGAGCTTTTGATCCAGAAATGGAATTTCGTTTGAGAGAAAGATGCCCATCCACTTTGAAACAAATGCAGGACATAGCAGTGGACGTGGAGGCAAATCTGAAGATGAGGGAAAAATAGCGCAAGGCAGAGCAAGAAGAAAGACTTCATAGTGTGTTACAAAAGTCAGAGGAAATGATGCAGTTGATCACAATGAAAGTTGAATGCTTAGAGCACAAGAACACATCTATTGTGCATGAGGAAAGTAGTGACATTCACGAACAAACCTACCACAAATCATATGACATATTCATAGAGCCATATGTGAAGGAGCAGTCTCCTGATATACTGTGTGAATATAATAGCTTTTCTTCTTTCAACTGTCTGCCCAAATATGATCTGTATGATGATGATTATGAGCCTAACGACCAAATCCGCTTTGCAGAGGAATCAGATCCTATTTTGGCAGGAAGCGAAGTTCAGGCTCAGCAGCTTGAATGTAATGATCAGCTTGCCCAGTTCAGTTATGAAGTAAAGGAGGAAAGCGCAGAAAATTTTGATATCAACGAAGGAACTTTACCTTTCTGTTTTGAATCTTTTCAATTTATTAAGGAGAACTATCATGCAATTAGTAAGCATTTGTCAGCAAGTCTTGTTATTGACTGCCTGGAGGATGATCAAAATATTGTTCCAGATGCATCGCCTCTAGTTTTGCAGGCCCGAAGAACCATCGAATATCAGATTGAGGAAGACTCGGCAGCAGCACATGAGCAAATAAATCAATTCCCTTCCCTGTCACTTTGTTTTCAGCCATCTCAGGTATTTGAAGAAGAAGAGGAGCAGCCCGCGCAGATCATTCAGGTTCCAAATTAGCCTGTATGTAATAAAGTGCAGCCACCTTTGCAAGTTTTGAATGACCCATCTACTGGCAGGCGGAATGATGAAAGATATCAGTGCTCTTCTCCATTAGCAGGCTGCAAGGTTCAGTATCAAGTTGTCCCTATTTCAAAGCATGATAGATGTCCCAAACGTTTGTACAGTTCTTTATTTCAGCCTAGCAATTGTATATATATGTTGCAGGACAGTTTTGTACAGTGTTTAAACACAGCAAAGGAGGTCAGTAGCTTCCTGATCTTCTCAAAGATTAACAAAGCCACATCAGATTGCAAGATCTCAGTTTTTCTCACTGGCAAGCACAAGCAGCAAAGCCCACTCATGTTTTTATTGCTTAAGTGGCTGCATTGGCTATTTCACTTCACCTAACAGCAAAGTAAGTGCTGGTTAGGGTAGGTAGGTAGGTAGGATCAATAAGGCAGCCAGCCAAGGGAATTTTGCAGAACACAGCAACAATTGAATACAAGGCAGTCTGACCTGCTGTTCTTGGCTTTTCATAAGGAAAAACCATCCCCAAGTGGAGCCATTGTTAGCCTCCTGCTGCAGCATGTTAATCATCTTTCATGATCGACATTTTTACATGCCAAACATGTCGTTCTATGCATGCTGCAATGCTCCATATTTGCTACAGATGGCCAAAGAAGTGTCCATGAGAGTGTGCTAGTCCAAGTGCCACTGATGTGTTCCAATTTTGATAAGCAAATCATTTTTTGTTTTGAGGCATTTTTCAGTTGGAGGACTTCAAGCGAGGCATGTCTAACTCCCCTTCTTCCTCTTTCCCCAAATCACTCACTAACTTTCCCCAAAGAGGTCAAGATCTGCTTGATACCTCTTAGTTTCATCATTCTCCATATCATTTGCCTTGGTGAAGATCTGCTTCACTCAAGGAAGGTACATACTGCTTCTATGAGTCATTTTCCCTCTTAATAGCCTAAGATTCACATACTTAGCACTTTCTTATCACTTTTCATGTTAACTACTAACTTTACTATGTAGCTCCCTATCTATTTCCCTTTCCCCTACTAAACTATGTATATAACTCCCCTATATACTTATCCCCTCCTTCTGGTTGAAACATAACCATATACATCCTCGGGAATTGCTAATTTTATCAGAAACTCAGCAAGAACCCACACTGCCCCCCTCTAACCATCTTCCAGATGCATTTCGGGCCCCTTCCGATGCATAAAGCCCTTCATCACTCCATAAAACCCTTCTAATGCTTTTTGATTCCTTCACAAAGCATAAATTCCCTTCATATGTATAAAAAACCATCTTTTGGCCTTGTTTCTACCTTTTCCAAGGCACAAACCCTTTTAAAGGCCTAAAATCCTTCTCAAATCCATCTGAAATCCTCCCAAGTGCCTTTAGAATCCTTCCAAGGCATGAATTCCTCCTTTTTGGGCCATCGGACCCCTTCTGATGCCTTATAAGCCATTTAACATGCCAAAGGAGACCCCTCTGAATTCATTTGCCTTGCCTTTTTTTATAATAAATTGCTTTGATGTAAAAAAGAGTCTTTTCGACCCCCTCTGATGCAATATCACAGTCGGGAGGGAGGTCTTGTGTTGAAACAACAACATTTTTTGCATGTCCGATCAACAATGGCCGATGCGATATCGCTTATCGGCATATCGCAAATATTCGGGGTTAAGGCATGGGTTATAATGGGCCGCCAATCGCCGATATGCCGACTGGATCACAGCCGTCCATCGCCCCCACTCATCCACAGTCTGCATCATTTCGGCGATCGCCCATTTCGGCGATCGCGCATATGTAAATCTCATGTCCCCGCCGATGCCGAAGCGCCGACTTAACCTCCACCATCCATTTGGGCCCTCAGATCAACGGCCCGTTTTTGATCGCATCGCCCCATATATTGCTCCGACTGGCCGGAGCCGAAATATTATAAAGGCGGGTCTTATAAAAGCTATCGGGTCCGTAAGGTCCCCGGGCACAGCGAAAAGGGAGGTCTCCGATATTCCGGAGCTGATAATTTATAAAGGGCAGTTTTGAAAGGGATTTCGGGTCCGTTGGACCCATTTCAAATGTAAATCCGCCGATATGATGGGTTGCGATGGTTTGGACCCGATCTCCATTAAAAAAGGCATTTCGGGTCCGCAAACCAAATTTTTGTTAGTCCGCCGATATGACATCGCCGATGGGCCGGACGCGATTCCAAATAAAAGGAAGGGCCTATAGCATATCGGGTCCGCGAAGTTTCGGCGATTGTTTATGTGCCACCCCCCAGTCCGCCCGACGCGGATATTGCGATTTAGCGCCAGCCGTTGGATCTGCCTTCTCGCGATCCAACGGCCAGAATTTCATAAAATGAACAGTTGCCGCCTGCGCCCAAATTTCATAAATTTGCACAATTTTGAAAGCATTTTTGTATTATAATAAAAGGGCCATTTTTAAAGTTTTGTGTACAGCGCTCTCGCCCACCACAACTGCAAAAGAGCGATGCCTTCCTTGGCCATTTTGAGATCGCTCCAGGCCCAAATACTTCCAAATGCAGGGATTTCTCCTCGGCATGCCGCCAGAGCTCCTTTATTCGACCCAGTGTTGCAAATTTATCAGTTTAAGGACCATTTTTGATCGGCCATGCGCCGATAGCATTCTAGCGGCCACGGAAAGCACTTGCAGCAGTTATTTTGCATTCAAAGAGCAGAATGGGGCGATTTGACATTCAAAGAGTATCAGATCAAAATATCAGCAGCCCGAAGTAGCAGAACATTAAAGAGCCCCCCATCAAAGTCAATAAAGCAGCTCAGAGCCATCAAAGCCCACCAGATCACAGTTATGAGCATTAAAGCCTCTCTACAGCAGCATAACCACCTAGAGGGGCAATTCAAGTGTTTAAAGCCCAAATTTTGCAGAGACAGTGTACAAAGACACATATGAGCAGCGCAGCAAGTCCCAAGGCACAGTTATTGCAGAAGTGCCAGTGCATTGCTCAAAAGACCAATAATTTATTCATTCTTATGGCTGCAGTCCCTGCGCAGCTGGTAGATAGGCATTCTTTCAATTATTTGCAATAAATGTTAGGTTAGAAGCATTCATTTCTCCAGATCTGCTATCAGATCTGCTGTTGTATATATTTTGTAGATATTTTCTCTATTTATACCACCCTCTGTATAGTGTAAAGGGTTGGTTGGTTGTATTTCTCATTCCAGACTTGCGTTATAAGCTTAAGAACTTCTGTAATCAAATATTGTTGGAATATTTGCCTCTGAACTGGCTGGTTGTGCTTTCAATGGCTGAAGAGCTTGATATCGAATTCTCGTGCTTGCTCATGGTCCAATAAGTCTTTCCTCCCTTTGTTTATTAGTTTATATGTATCAGTGTCATCTATATATCATAATCTAAGTTGCAGAAAAAAGGAATAGATCAGAACTGGCTTTCATGCCCTCTGTGCTCAATTCTTGTAACTTTTCTATGTTTTCCTCTGAATTAGTGATAAATATGCATACTTAATTGATCATGTTTAAGCTATTTCTCATTTCTGAATGCTGTTTAGGAATCCTTCATTGCTCCTATATAGTCTTCCTCCACTTTCCCTCTTTGGCTGGATGAGAGATCCTTAATTTCCCCTCATCCCCTAACCTCCATTTCATCCTTGTTCCGGCATTTAGTCATTGTGCCATGCGTAGCTATCCTGCTCCATATTCCCCTCTTCTGCCAAGGAAAACACACCCTTCAGTTCACATTCATTGACTCCATGCCCAATGGTTTGAACTTCTTACACTTTGTATGCCAACTCTGCTTGAATAGGTCAACCATCCCACCAAACTCAAACAAAACCCATGTGCATCATATCTAGCCTAAAATCATCCCTTAAACAAAGCTAAATCCTAAAGAGAGAGCCCTCTCTGACTGCAGGTAGGCTAGGACCTGCAGTCCAAAGATTGGTTTGTGGTTACCTCGGCCGTATCCCTTTGGGGGTCAAAACGAACAACCTGAGTGATAACACCACCACCCGATCAAGTGAAATGGATCAGCCAATGCAACCATGTGAGCATCATGGCTGATATTTGATCTCTTCCCAAATGCTTTATGATGCTCAGGAAAAGGGAAGAATTGAAAGGCAACTTCCATGGAAAATTGGAATCAAGTTCACTACTGATAAACTTGCAAAGCATAAATTGGCTGGATGACTTCAAGAATGCTGCAAAAGGATCTTCATAAGCATCGCCATTGATTTTCATTAACATATTACTACTCTGGTCCAAGTAATCTTCATAGCTGGATATTGAACCTTTCCTCACATCTGCATTGTCTTTCTCTGATGATTGTAGCAAGCTGTCAAAAGGATCCTGAATTTCGTGAAGGACCAAACTCTGTTGCTGTTTCCAATCAGAACAAAAGTCTCCTTTATCAATCTCCTCATATGACTGCAAACTTTGATCTGAGCTTTGTAATGAAAAATCCGTTAAACAAGACAATGAAGGTGGCCTTGGAATCATATTATTATCAACATTCTCTTTTGTCACATGGTTGGCTGATGGAGAAGAATTTTTACAGCAAACAGAATCTAACACATGAGCAAAAGGATCATCAAAAACTTGAGGGGACTGTTGCGATGTATCTATTGAAACTGTATGACATCATATTGGTTGTTCATCTGTTTCTTTAGAGATATTACAAAGATTCTGCCTTATAAACTGAAATATTTTGAAACAAAAGGGTATAGAATCCTCTTGCATCATTAGGTCATGTACTTCGGCTGCCACACCTTCATCTGTAATCTGACCTTCAATTGTGTTTGGTGGCTGCAAATTTGGTGCTAGAGAGGGTTCTATATCCAAAATGATTTTGTCAATCATTTCAGGGGAATATTTCTTATTAACAACTTGCTCAATAATTTCGCCATCTGTCTCATCCTCAATATTAGAACTGAGAGATTGTTGATTTCTTATAGGCTACTCATTTGAATATTTACTATGCAATTTACCTCTCAAAAACTGAAATGATTCAAAACAGAAAGGTAAGGAATCTTCTTGTATCATTTGATCACATGTGCCAGCTTCCATGTCCTCATCCACAACTTGACAACTAATGGCATTTGGGGTCTGGAAATCTGAATATGAGAAGTCTGGCACTGAGTTTTGATCGCCCTCAAGAGGCTCCAAATCAAGGCTAGTCGACAGGTGATTTTTTATCGCACAGAAATTGTCTCTGATAAACTGACATGAATCAAAGCAAAAAGGCAATATCCTTCACTTACTTCCCAATTTGCTTCAATTTTCTTGCCATTGTCATAGCTGATATGTATCGGTTGGTCAGTGTACTCGAGCTGTTGTAAGTGAACTTCCTCATCCCACAACTGGCTGCTGGCTTGTCTGCAAGATTAGCTTCTGTTTGGAGAACATAATCATCATCATCATACTGATCAAACTGAGGCAAATCGTCAGTATAAAACACATCATCAAGCATACATGTCATATCTACACGTATTTCTTCCTCAAGATGATCTACAAAACAATCCCTATGACAACTGAGATAAGAAACAATATTTTTTGGATCAACCACTTGTCCATGAACGTCATTTTCGTTTTTTGCAGTCATTTTCCACACTATCTCTTCTAATGCACTCACCAAAATGTCAAGCTTTTCCTCTCAAGGTGTAGTTTTCTCTGGATCCATGTTTTTCATCTCTTCTTCTTTCAAACTTGCCCTTCTGATCAGTAAATGAGCCTCTACATTTACTGCATTGTTCTGCATCTCTTCAAGTGTTGCGACATTCTTTTCTCTCAGCTGAAACTCCATTTCCGGATCAAAGGCACCCGGGTAGTGCAAGAGAGCAGATCTAGGAGGGGGTCTTATATCAACCGGCATTGAATAATAAACTTGATTAAATCTAGCTGAAAACTGTTGTACTGTCTCCCCTGGCAGTCTTTTCAGCTGATTATACTCTTCTATGATAAGGAAAAGGTTTTGTCCGATACTCCACTTGTCAAGAAAAACTTTGATGAACTGCTGTAAATCTGTGATGCTCGCATCAGGAAGGGATTTGAACCAACTCTTGACTTTGCCTTGCAAAGAAAGAGCAAAAAACCTTATACTGACATCTTCTTCATCAATTTCAAAAAGGTCTAGAAAAGTCTCAACGTTCTGCACATGTTGCTCAGCATTGACATTCTTACATTCACCGTCAAATCTTGGCAAGTATCGATCATAGTTTTTGGGGAAAGCATGAAGAACAGAAGGTAAAACAAGAGGTATATACCTATCTGGGATTATAACAACTGTAGGAATATATATAAGAGCTATGGGATCAATTTTGTTTTCTTTAGGCTCATCACTTTGCAGAGAATCATCATAAGATGTAGGAAAAGTAGGGAGGCCAGCATCAAAGGGAAACTTAGTATTTATGCTTTTTGAATGGGTCGATTGAAGATTTTGAACACCTTTATCATACAACAAGTTCTGAAAAACTTTTAGGACAACTTCAAGAACAACAAAGAAGTAATTCACAAGAAAGCAGAGTAGGTCCTGAATACCATTCCAATTTGGATACCCGAACTTTGTGTAAGATCCTTCCATTTTCGCAGAGAAAGAGTTAGTCCTCTAGTGGAGTCACCATGAAGCATTGGCCGCTGGATTCTTCAGTGAATGGAGTCGCCAAGTGAATGATTTCAGCCGTCTTCTATCTGATAGTTGTCCACCATCAACCATCAGATCTGAACTTGAGATATGTACTAGGGCAAGACAATCTACAAGTAAACCATTTTCGTCCCGAGTATGGTCACCACTATGTTAGCACCTAAATCTGCCTTAAACTGAAAGAAGGCAAAATTCAGGGTAACCACAAACCACGCTCAGTCTGGTAGCTAGCACTACCAGAACAGGAGAGGGCTCTCTCCGAGTCACACTCAGGGAAATAAACAATAGGGTCTGAGATGACTAAAAAATGAATACCAATTTTAGGCTAGGTAAACAAATGTGATGGAGGTATTTTGAAGAACGACTGAGTTTTCTGGGATGTGTGGGGCTAAGGAACAGCATGAGCAGAGAATTTAACTCAAAGACGTAGGTTATTTCGTGAGGCAAGACAGGTGGAAAGTCTAGCAATTAGATTTGAAATAATATGAGGTGGAGAGATTGTTTGAGAGTGTGAAAAGGGCATAAATACATGAATCCTTTTCAACAAAAGAAAACATAGAACATGAAAACTATCTCGAGGCAGAGCAGTACACTGAATTCTACCTTTTTTACTTAGAAAGATTTCACTGGAAATGAATATGAATGAAAATATGAAACATAACGAAATACATATGAAACATAAAGAAGATACATTTTCTAAACTCACGCCATAGAAATCTCATGAACCAGAGCTGCAATCTTTCATTAATTCTCTGTCAAAATGTACAGTGAGTGACTGGGTTTAACTCCCACAGTTTCCCAGAAATTCCAACCCTTTACAAAATGACTCTCAATACAATAAATAAGCTTTTCCATGAGAAGGTCGATCAACCCAGGAAGTGAAGAGCCAACCATCAGCAATTACATTTAATTTTCTATGAGGACCAATTAGAAAAAAGCAAATATGAGCGTAGATTTTGTGGGTGGCTTTTCGCCTTCATTTGGCCACTTGGATAGAAGGCAAAAATGTTTTTTAAACTTTGCCTTTGATGCCAGGAAAAATATATTGTAAATGAGTGGGCCCACTTGGAGAAAATTGCGAATTGAAATTTCGCGAAGCGGGAGTGATTTTGGCCTTTGGGTCTCTGTTCGTCGCGCCAAAAACTGTATGCATCGAGCCACTTTGGAGTTGGTTTTGAGGCACTTTCTGAAGTCCAAATTTATCCCAAGTGTGCTTGTTGGAAAGCCCTGCCTGTCTACTCTCCAACCCAAGTATAATTTCTCAATTTGGTGCCCATTGTCCCCTCCAAAACTGCAATCTCCCAAGACTGCTTCCTGTGTGTCAAAATAGGGGCAGAGAGGTCATTGTTTTGGTGTTTTTGACCTACTTAGGACTCAAAATTGGCCCAAACTTCTTGGACATGCAAAAAAAGTCATGATTTTCCATGGAAAATCCAAAAATGTAAACCTTTTGTCATTTGGAGCTCCCTATTGTAAGCGCACGCCATGTGGTGCGGCGCACAGGGAGAAAAACCCTGTTTTTTGCACAAAAATTTCCAAAAGTACCAAAAATGCCCCAAATTTCTTGAAATTTGGGCTGGAGCTTCTTCATTAAGTGTTATGGTGGGCCAAGGATTGCCTCGGCCAATATCTGGAGTAGATCATGCTCTTTTTTCCTCTTTTGCGTTTTTGATGCCTTCTTGGTGCGCGTAGTTCAGTGGTGGAAATGACTGTCTTGTTCACATGATGTTTCAGTGTTTACCTCCATAATGTCCATGCAAGGTGTATGTTTAGTAGCTTGTTGAAAAAAATAATTTGGTACCCTTTATTTCAATTCCAAATATGCGCCAAGTAGGAAGGGACTGTGATGAATAGGGACAATGGGTATAGTGGAGTGTGGGAAAAATGTGGTTCAATCAAGTTAAGGTGAGGACAGTCACTTGACTATGTTTGGGAATTTGGATTTGAGGATTTTACAAGTGAAATGAGAGAAGGAGAGTGATAGGTAATGGTAGGGTTTAGGAATAGGGATAATAGAACTTAGGAATAAGTGATTTGGGAATTGGGAGCATGGGCTTAGTGAATTTTGGGGGTATGTTAACTTGGGGAATAAGGGGAGTAAGGAGAGTATGGGATTAAGGAGTGATGAGGTTAGGGGATACTTAGTTGCAACACAAAACCCTAGCAGCAATCTCCTTGGAAAATGTTTAAGAGATAGGGTTTGTTTTCTTTAACACACTTCACCATTCATCAAACACCATCAACAACCATCAATCTTAGATGAAAAACCATGAGAGAAGTTCAACCTACTTGTACCAATGGAAATCCATGCATTTTGGGGCAATCTTGGAGCAAATTTTTTAAAAAAATCAACCTTGGCAGCTCTATGCGTCGCGCCAATGTAAATTTACACTGGAAATTTTCTCCTAGTGCGCCGCACCTCCCCTGTGTGCCACGCCTCTTTCCAGGTGACATTTGGAGGCCTTCCCGGTTTCCAAATTGGGTGTAGGATAGCTGGTTGGAAATGTATTTGTGTATTCTTTCTAGCCCAACCAGAATCGTACACTTTGGAGTTAATTTTCCCTATCAAAAATGAAATCTCCCAAGACTGGTCAAAATGTGCCAAATGAGGCTGCCTCAAGGCAGAGTGCTGTTACAGTCAACTTTTGAATGCCTTTCTCAACTTAAAATTGAGCTCATGATAGCTAATTGGAAATATCCTTGCGTCTAGTTATCATTTGACTCATCATGCAAGTCATTTGGCCAACCGAACTAGGCGAAAACTTGATTTTCCCAAGGTCACTTCAGAAGTGCATCAATTCTCCCGAGGCAATTGTATTTTTGACATTTCTATAAAACCATGACACCTGTGTAAAAAGTGAAGGAGGTTTTTCTTCCTTGGCTTATTTTGGACAAAAAATTCTCTCCATTTTCCCAAATTCATCTTTTATTACTCAGAAACATCATTGGAGTAAAACCTATCCCGATGTGTGGAACAAGAGATTTGTCAAAATGAAGCTAAATGAAGGGGATAAGCGGCTACTAAATTCTTGGGAAAATTCTTGGAAGTAGGGAGGGATGTTAAGAAGTAGGGGAAAGTGGAATTTCAAATATTGAGTGAGGGGAATGGGTCAAAAAAGGCAAAACACAGGTCCAACCTAGAAAATTGCCAAGTTGTAGCAAGAAACTAGGGTTTGTGCGAAAATGAGGAATTTGGGGGATTCAGTGATGGGAAGTGTTTGATAAGGTACTTTAAGGATAGGGGAAGGTGTATGAACATCAGGATACAAGTTTTGTCGATGATTTGACTGTCCAAGAGAAATTGCCTTCAAAACCCTAGGAGAGGGAAATGACCTTACCTAGGTGCAACTGAAGCATGAACAAGGTGTACAATGACCCAGTGGAACTTGACATGATAAAGACAACCCTCTGAATGATGGTACACTTAGATGAACGGTGACATGGACCGACATTTGGACAACTTTGACAGGAATAAAAGAAAACCCTAGACCTAGTACCTAGTGACCAAATTTTGCTTGAAGACTCACTGAAATGATAAAATTTGACCTTGAATCCTTAAAATCACTTTGTAAGAGCATGTTTGATCTCTGCCGGAGGACTGACAAGATTGACTCTAGCATTGGCGCCAATGGGGATGGTAGCTCCTTAGAGGTGCCAAGAATGGCAGATCTTTGGGAGAGTAGACCAATGCCTTCGTCCATTGGGCTATGGAGTCAAAACATGGAAACTGACATTATGCAGATGCACTCTAACTGAAGACTAAAACTAAAGACCACAATAAAACCAGACATGACTAAATCATAACTAACAAACTGGAAAGATGCTCATATTTGAGCTTATTCATCAAACCTACTCTAATTACTCTTTCCACCTCCCGATCAAGTGAAATGGAACAGCCAATGCAACCATGTGAGCATCATGGCTGATATTTGATCTCTTCCCAAATGCTTTATGATGCTCAGGAAAAGGGAAGAATCGAAAGGCAACTTCCATGGAAAGTTGGAATCAAGTTCACTGCTGATAAACTTGCAAAGCATAAATTGGCTAGATGACTTCAAGAATGCTGCAAAAGGATCTTCATAAGCATCGCCATTGATTTTCATTAACATATTACTGCTCTGGTCCAAGTAATCTTCATAGTTGGATATTGAACCTTTCCTCACATCTGCATTGTCTTTCTCTGATGATTGTAGCAAGCTGTTAAAAGGATCCTGAATTTCGTGAAGGACCAAACTCTGTTGTTGTTTCCAATCAGAACAAAAGTATCCTTTATCAATCTCCTCATATGACTGCAAACTTTGATCTGAGCATTGTAATGAAAAATCTGTTAAAAAAAACAATGAAGGTGGCCTTGGAATCATATTATTATCAACATTCTCTTTTGTCACATGGTTGGCAGATGGAGAAGAATTTTTATAGCAAACAGAATCTAACACATGAGCAAAAGGATCATCAAAAACTTGAGGGGACTGCTGCGATGTATCTATTGAAACTGTATGACATCCTATTGGTTGTTCATAATTTTCTTTAGAGATATTACGAAGATTCTGCCTTATTAACTAAAATATTTCGAAACAAAAGGGTATAGAATCCTCTTGCATTATTAGGTCATGTACTTCGGCTGCCACACCTTCATCTGTAATCTGACCTTCAATTGTGTTTGGTGGCTCCGAATCTGGTGCTAGAAAGGGTTTTATATCCAAAATGATTTCCTCAATCATTTCAGGGGAAGATTTCTTATTAACAACTTGCTCAAGAATTTTGCTATCTGTCTCATCCTCAATATTAGAACTGAGAGATTGTTGATTTCCTATAGGCTGCTCATTTGAAGATTTACTATGCAATTTACCTCTCAAAAACTAAAATGATTCAAAATAGAAAGGTAAGGAATCTTCTTGTATCATTTGATTGCATGTGCTAGCTTCCATGTCCTCATCCGCAACTTGACAACTAATGGCATTTGGGGGCTGGAAATCTGAATATGAGAAGTCTGGCACTAATTTTTCATCGCCCTCAAGAGGCTCCAAATCAAGACTAGTCAATAGCTGATTTTTTATTGCACGGAAATTCTCTGATGAACTGACATGAATCAAAGCAAAAAGGTAAAGATCCTTCACTTACTTCCCAATTTGCTGCACTTTTCTCGCCATTGTCATAGCTGATATGTATCAGTTGGTCAGTGTACTCGAGCTGCTGTAAGTGAACTTCCTCATCCCACAAACTCGCTGCTGGCTTGTCTGCAAGATTAGCTTCTATTTGGAGAACATAATCATCATCATCATACTGATCAAACTGAGGCAAATCGTCAGTATAAAACACATCATCCAGCATACATGTCATATCAACACGTCTTTCTTCCTCAATATGATCTACAAAACAATCCTTATGACAACTGAGATAAGAAACAATATGTTTTGGATCAGCCACTTGTTCATGAACGTCACTTTCATTTTTTGCAGTCATTTTACGCACCATCTCATCTAATGCACTCACCAAAATGTCAAGCTTTTCCTCTGAAGGTGTAGTTTTCTTTGGATCCACGTTTTTCATCTCTTCTTCTTTCAACCTTACCCTTCTGATCAGTAAATGAGCCTCTACATTCACTACATTGTTCTGCATCTCTTCAAGTGTTGCGACATTCTTTTCTCTCAGCTGAAACTCCATTTCCAGATCAAAGGCACCTGGGTAGTGCAAGAGAGAAGATCTAGGAGGGGTTCTTATATCAACCGGCAATGAATAATAAACTTGATTAAATCTGGCTGAAAACTGTTGTACTATCTCCCCTGGCAGTCTTTTCAGCTGATTATACTCTTCTACGATAAGGAAAAGGTTCTGCCCGATCCTCCACTTGTCAAGAAAAACTTTGATGAACTGTTGTCAATCTGCGATGCTCGCATCAGGCAGGGATTTGAACAACCTCTTGACTTTGCCTTGCAAAGAAAGAGCAAAAAGCCTTATACTGACATCTTCATCAATTTCAAAAAGGTCTAGAAAAGTCTCAACATTCTGCACATGTTGCTCAACATTGACATTCTTACATTCATCGTGAAATCTTGGCAAGTATAGATCATAGTTTTTGGGGAAAGCATGAAGAACAGAAGGTAAAACAAGAGGTTTATACCTATCTGGGATTATAACAGCTATAGGAATATATACAAGAGCTATAGGATCAATTTTGTTTTCTTTAGGCTCATCACTTTGCAGAGAATCATCATAAGGTGTAGGAAAAGTAAGGAGGCAAGGATCAAAGGGAAACTTAGTATTTATGCTTTTTGAATGGGTTGATTGAAGATTTTGATCACCTTTATCAAACAAAAAGTTCTGAAAAACTTTCAGGACAACTTCAAGAACAACAAAGAAGTGATTCACAAGAAAGCAGAGTAGGTCCTGAATACCATTCCACTTTGGATACCCGAAATTTGTGTAAGATCCTTCCATTTTCGCAGAGAAAGAGTTAGTCCTCTAGTGGAGTCACCATGAAGCACTGACCGCTGGATTCTTCAGTGAATGGAGTCGCCAAGTGAATCATTTCAGCCATCTTCTATCTGATCGTTGTCCACCATCAACCATCATATCTGAACTTGAGATATGTACTAGGGCAAGACAATCTACAAGTAAACCATTTTTGTCCCGAGTATAGTCGCCACTATGTTAGCACCTAAATCTTCCTTAAACTGAAAGAAGGAAAAATTCAGGGTAACCACAAATCACGCTCAGTCTGGTAGCTAGCGCTACCAGAACAGGAGAGGGCTCTCTCCGAGTCACACTCAGAGAAATAAACAATAGGGTCTGAGATGACTAAAAAATGAATACCAATTTTAGGCTAGGTAAACAAATGTGATGGAGGTATTGAAGAGTGACTAAGTTTTCTGGGATGTGTGGGGCCAAGGAACAACATGAGCAGAGAATTTAACTTAAAGACGCATGTTATTTTGTGAGGCAAGACAGACGAAAAGTCTAGCAATTAGATTTGAAATAATATGAGGTGGAGAGATTGTTTGAGAGTGTGAAAAGGGCATAAATACATGAATCCTTTTCAACAAAAGAAAACATAGAACGTGAAAACTATCTCGAGGCAGAGCAGTACACTGAATTCTACCTTTTTTACTTAGAAATATTTTACTAGAAATGAATATGAATGAAAATATGAAACATAACGAAATACATATGAAACATAAAGAAGATACATTTGCTAAACTCACGCCACAGGAATCTCATGAACGAGAGCTGCAATCTTTCATTAATTCTCTGTCAAAATGTACAGTGAGTGACTGGGTTTAACTCCCACAGTTTCCTAGAAATTCCAACCCTTTACAAAATGACTCTCAATACAATAAATAAGCTTTACCATGAGAAGGTCGATCAACCGAGGAAGTGAAGAGCCAACCATCAACAATTACATTTAATTTTCTATGAGGACCAATTAGAAAAAAGAAAATATGAGCGTAGATTTTCTGGGTGGTTGTTCACCTTCATTTGGCCACTTGGATAGAAGCCAAAAATGTTTTTCAAACTTTGCCTTTGATGCCAGGAAAAATATATTGTAAATTAGTGGGCCCACTTGGAGAAAATTGCGAATTGAAATTTCGCGAAGAGGGAGTGATTTTGGCCTTTGGGTCTCTGTTCGTCGCGCCAAAAACTGTATGCATTGTGCCACTTTGGAGCTGGTTTTGAGGCACTTTCTGAAGTCCAAATTTAGTCCAAGTGTGCTTGTTGGAAAGCCCTACCTGTCTACTCTCCACCCCAAGTGGAATTTCTGAATTTGGTACCCGGTTTCCCCTCCAAAACTGCAATCTCCCAAGACTGCTTCCTGTGTGTCAAAATAGGGGCAGAGAGGTCTTTTTTTTGGTGTTTTTGACCTCCTGAGGACTCAAAATTGGCCCAAACTTTTTGGACATGCACAAAAAGTCATGATTTTCCATGGAAAAGCCAAAGATATGACTCATTTGGAGAGTCATATCTTGTTACAACAATATACTAATTCTAATTGTCTCTAAAATAATTTATCATTCTAGAATAATTATTAATTTAATTTCTTAAATTAATAATTATTTTATTTCAATTTTATAACCTATGATAATAAAGTATTTTTGGATCATCTAACACACATGCCATGTGGCGCGGCGCACAGGGAGAAAAACCCTGTTTTTTGCACAAAAGTTTCCAAAAATGCCCCAAATTTCTTGAAATTTGGGTTGGAGCTTCTTCATTAAGTGTTATTGTGGGCCAAGGATTTCCTCGGCCAATATCTGGAGTCGATCATGCTCTTTTTTCCTCTTTTTCCTTTTTGATGCCTTCTTGGTGCGTGCAGTTCAGTGGTGGAAATGACTGTCTTATTCACATGATGTTTCAGTGTCTGTCTCCATAACGTCCATGTAAGGTGTATGTTTAGTAACTTGTTGAAAAATAGAATTTGGTACCCTTTATTTCAATTCCAAATATGCGCCAAGTAGGAAGGGACTGTGATGAATAGGGACAATGGGTATAGTGGAGTGTGGGAAAAATGTGGTTCAATCAAGTGAAGGTGAGGACAGTCACTTGACTATGTTTGGGAATTGGGATTTGAGGATTTTACAAGCGAAATGAGAGAAGGAGAGTTATAGGGAATGGTAAGGTTTAGGAATAGGGATAATAGAACTTAGGAATAAGTGATTTGGGAATTGGGAGCATGGGCTTAGTGAATTTTGGGGGTATGTTAACTTGGCGAATAAGGGAAGTAAGGAGAGTATGGGATTATGGAGTGATGAGGTGAGGGGATACTTAGTTGCAACACAAAACCCTAGCAGCAATCTCCTTGGCAAATTTTTAAGAGATAGGGTTTGTTTTCTTTAACACACTTCACCATTCATCAAACACCATCAACAACCATCAATCTTGGATGAAAAACCATGAGAGAAGTTCAACCTACTTGTACCAATGGCCATGCATTTTGGGGAAATCTTGCAGCAAATTTTTTTAAAAAATCAGCCTTGGTAGCTCTATGCGCCGCGCATTCCCAATGCGCCGCACCAATGTAACTTTACACTCGAAATTGTCTCCTAGTGCGCCGTGCCTCCCCTGTGCACCACGCCTTTTTCCAGGTGACTTTTGGAGGCCTTCCCTATGTCCAAATAGGGTTTAGGATAGCTTGTTGGAAAGGTATTTGAGATAATTTCCAACCCAACGGTAATTTTCCAGTTTGGAGTTCAGTTTCCCTGTCAAAAATCAAATCTCCCAAGACTAGTCAAAATGTGCCAAATGAGGCTACCTCAAGGCAGAGTGCTTTTACAGTGAACGTTTGAATGCCTTTATCAACACCAAATGGAGCTCATGATAGCTCATTGGAAAGATATTTGAATCTAGTTATCATTTGACTCATCAAGAAAGTCATTTGGCCAACCGAGCTAGGAGAAAGATTGATTTTCCCAAGGTCACTTCAGAGGTGCATCAATTCTCCCGAGGCAATTGTATTTTTGACATTTCTCTAAAACTGTGACACTTGTGTAAAAAGTGAAGGAGGTTTTTCTTCCTTGGCTTATTTTGGACAAAAATTACTCTCAGGGTTCCCAAATTCATCTCTTATTTCTCAGAAACATCATTGGAGTAAAACCTATCTCGATGTGTGGAACAAGAGATTTGTCGAAATGAAGCGAAACGAAGGGGATAAGCAGCTTCTAAATTCTTGGGAAAATTCTTGGAAGTAGGGAGGGATCTTAAGAAGTGGGGGAAAGTGTATTTCAAAGATTGAGTGAGGGGAAGGGATCCAAAAAGGCAAAACACAGGTCCAACCTAGAAAATTGCCAGGTTGTAGCAAAAAACTAGGGTTTGTGCGAAAATGAGGAATTTGGGGGATATCAGTGATGGGAAGTGTTTGATAAGGTGCTTTAAGGATAGGGGAAGGTGTATGAACATCAGGATACAAGTTTTTCCGATGATTTGACCATCCAAGAATAATTGTGTTCAAAACCCTAGGAGAGGGAAATGACCTTACCTAGATGCAACTAAAGCATGAACAAGGTGTAGAATGACCCAGTGGAACTTGACATGATATTGAAAACCCTTTGAATGATGGTACACTTAGCTAAATGGTGACATGGACCGACATTTGGACAACTTTGACAGGAATAAAAGCAAAACCTAGACCTAGTACTTAGTGACCAAATTTTGCTTGAAGACTCACTGAAATGATAAAATTTGACCTTGACGCCTTAAAATCACTTTGTAAGAGCATGTTTGATCTCTGCCGGAGGATTGACAAGACCGACTCTAATACATTCACCCCACTCTCCCAGGCCCCTGCACAAATACTAATAGATGCACATTCGCATCCTACATTTGGCCTAGCATTCGTCTGCATCACATAGCCCATTTGTACCACCTCACCCACCCACCCGACATGGAGACCAACCAATGGGGCCCCCACCCTCAAAATATACATTACACCTTCCCATAGGTTACAATTATCATGGGGCACCCATCTACGTGGCTATACATGCAAACCAAACCCTATTCTTTTGGAAAAGTGTACAATGATTTTTTCGAGAAAAAAACCTCCCATCCACATTTAATTTTTACAACCGAGGGCCCTCACTCGCCTACAATCTCTAATAACCTTTGGTCACATCTCATCAAAAAATCAACCCTATTTTTCATGTCAATCAAAAATCACTTACGCCCATATTGGAAAATCCTACCGACTCCAAGATCATCAGAAAGCATGTTTTAACTGTCATCATTTGCATCTCGAGCTCTAATCTCAGAAGAGCTATATCTATCCTCCAAGATAGCTAGCCCTAGCTATCATGACTATCTGACCCAAGTTATTACAATTTTTTCATATCTATTTCTCAGCTCACCATGTCGGGCGAATGACACCCCTTTTCTTTCGACTTAAATAAATGTATTCTAGGAAAGAGGTAGTACCTTGGATACTCCCTCCCTTAATAGGGATAACCTCGGGTGGCACATTGGGAACCATTATTTCCCAGTGATGTCATCCATTCCCTTTCCATTCAACATCAACTCAAAACATTCATTTCAAGGTGGTACCATACTTAGTTACCATTGTAGCCTGTTCACGTAGTCGAAGACCCTAGCATCACTAAGCAACTCATTCAGCAGTTCTTATATTATGAGGTGGGGGAGGTGCCTGCTGCCAAATATCTATACATGCCATAGCACCCATCAACAATATTCTTCACCAAGATATGCATAGGAAAAGAATGTTCTGCCTATTTGACTAGAAAACGCCCTTAAGGGCATCAACAATTTTCACCGTCATCTATCAGCAGGTCAACAATCAAAAAGTTGACTGGACACAAATCAATTGTTGTCAAATTGTAATCAGTTCTAATTAGCCATCATAATGAGTATGGTACATTCCCTCCTTGTATAAAACACACCATTATTGAAGCTTTTTCCGCCAGAGCATGGCTATCAGTTATACTCAGTAAAGGATTTTTCTCTACTCATCTCCGAAACAAGCTATCCTCTCTCGAAAGATAATCATAATCTCCGAAGAAATTGAAAACATGATGTATTTTGGCTATATGTCTACTCCTAACCTCATACATCAGGTACACATTGTTAACACTGGAAAATGATACACCTACTAGTACAATCTAGAAGACATTAAAAGTGTCCAGCAGAATGCACACGTGGACATTTTTCCAGTCGAATATATTATAAAGATTCAAGAAATCAAAGGTTCTCCTAAGGTACAAATTTTATAAAGGAAATCAACTAAGGCTGCATGCATATTTATTTGATAGACATGCGTGCATGACATATCATCAAAAAATTCACACGGTTGCAGAAAAGGTGACTCAACAATCCAAGACCACTCCACACACTTGGAGTTGATTTCTTGATACGAGGTCAGCATAGTACAGTCAAATTTGAGTTGCCTTGGAGAAGTGAAACCTTCAATGGAATCCTCTTGTCCTACTCATGTGTCTTTATCATACATGTACCAATAGAGGGAGGAGGGATTCAAAAAAATCTATATAAACAGGCCATGGGAGAGGCAAGAGAAGAGACATTGTTATGTTGGCCAAATTTCTTGTAAGAAAACCACCATTCCATTCTTGAACCAAGGAAGTGAAGAGGACTAGCATGTTGGCGAAATTTCTTGTAGGCAACCTGACATCTTAGTGAGTGAAGAGAAATCCACCCTTTGGAGAGTCTTCACACTTATTTGAGAGAGAGGAGAAACATGTAGGTAGATTGAGGAAAATAAACATCCGTGTTGAGGATTTTTGAGCTCCCTAGCTCAAGGAATTCTCTTCAAGTGTTCTAGTATTCTAATTTTATTCAACATCTACCACCAGCAATCAATAAAGGGAGATTTTTCCATATATTATTGATGTGTTTGCTCCATTTAAGCATTTCTATTTTCATGCACCTCTTTGTTTAAGTTTATTTTTTGTATACATTGTATCCATTATTTACAATGTTGTGTTTATTTAAGTCTATCCACTAACAACACCAATTTTGATAGTGATCCTTTGCAGGTAACAATCCACTGCTAAGTGGGTGTTTTTCTTTACACTTGTGCTCCAAAAACACTAAAAAAAGTCTCATCCTTACTGTTGCAGGAGATGAGATGGAAAAATATGGAGGGCCAGAATGGTGATGCCTTGTTTGTATGAGGACCGTACCAGAACAAAAATAAGAAAAGTTCTTGAGTGGGAGATCTAAATCTCTAGGAAAACTTGTAAAAGTGTGCTGGAAATGTGGAAAGGAAGGGAACTTCAAAAAGGATTGTAGATCTAAAGCTCTTGAGAAATGAAAGGGATATGATGATGCTCCTTTTGTAGAGGAAGGCGGGGATGTGTACTTGGCTTCTTCTTCAAGTACACATGTAGACCATGAGGCATGGTTGATTGACTCAAGTGCATCCTTTCACTTCACTCCCCATAGGGAGTGGTTCTGTGAGTATAATAAATATGATGTTGGTGATGTCTTCTTAGGGGATGACAGGAAGACTAGAATCATCAGATATGGAAAATTCAAGTTGAAATTTCAAGGTGGAAGGATTAGATCACTTTTGGGTGTGCTTCATATTCCTGCATTGGCCAGAAATTCATTTTTCGAGAAAGATACCTACAATATTGTTCGGGGGGCACTGGTATTGATGTGGGGAGTTTGAATTGGAACTCTGCACAATATTCAGGGTAGCACTATTATTGATGGGTGCAACAGTTCTATGGTTCCTAAAAGTGGAGCAGGAAATCTAGTGTTCTCTGGAGAAAATACCATGCTATTGCATCAAAGGCTTGGACATATTGGAGAGAAGGTCCTTTGAGTACTTCATGGTAATGGTATGGTAGAAGGTATGTTTAATTTATCTCTAGATTTCGATTTCTATGAAAATTTTGAATATGGGAAGTAGAATCGGGTGAGTTTTACCTCTAGTGCTAAGAGGGTGAAATGGATATTAGAGCTTGTGCATAGTGATGTGTTTGGACCTGTGTCAGTTTCATCACTAGATAATTATGTGTACTATGTGCCATTTATAAATGACTTCTGAAGGAATATAAGGATATATTTCCTCAGGGAAAAATTTGAAGCCTTCGATGGGTTTAAAGAATTTAAGGCTCTCGTGGAAAACCAAACTGAGAAGAAGATAAACATGTCGAGGAAACATAATGGTAGAAATCTATGCGAGAAGGAATTTGAAGAGTTGTGTAATAAGTGTGGTATAGCACGGTAGAAGACTACTCCATACACACCTCAACAAAATGGAGTTGTAGAAAGAATGAACAAGACATTGATGGAAGAGGAAAGAAGCATGCTCAATGGTGTCAGGTTAGGACAAGAATTTTGGGTAGATGCAGTGGAGACTGCATGTTACTTGGTTAGTATATCACCTTCATCAGTGTTGGAGGATAAAACTCCACAAGAGGTATGTATTGGTAAGAAACCCTCTCTTTCACATATGAGGGTATTTGGTTGTGATGCATATGTACATGTTCCAAAGGAGAAAAGAAGCAAGTTGGATAGTAAATTTGAAAGATGCATCTTTATTAGGTATAAGGATGGTTTAAAATGTTATACGTTTTGGAACCCAGAAACAAGGAAGGTTGTGTATAACTGTGATATGGTGTTTGGAAAGGTGAAATATGTTATTAAACATGAATTCCTACCAAAAGAACCTGAGAAGATAAAGTTTGAACTAAAGGAGGAAGAATCAGACTATACAACAGAAGAGGAATTATAAGATGAAGAGCCACAAACTCCAGCTATGAGAAGATCAGTTCGAGAAAGAAGGTAGCCAGAAAGTTATAGTCCAACTGCTTTTGGTTCAAATTTTTCTTTATCTATTATTGATGATGATCCAGAACTATCAAGGAAGGAGCAGATTCAGAGGATGGAAAACTCTGGAAAGAGGCCATGGTTGATGAAATGGAATCTTTGCACAAAATGAGGTTTGGGGTCTATTGGAGTTGTCCCCTAGAAGGAAACCCATTGGAAGAAAATGGGTGTTTAAGAAGAAGATGAATGCAAAATGTAAGGTGGAGAAATCCAAATCTTGGTTGGTAGTAAAAGGTTACTCCCAGGTGTCAGGAATTGATTTTGGTAATATTTTTTCTCCTATTTCCAAGGTAGCTTCTATTAGATTACTTTTACCTGTTGATGTTGCTTTTGATTTTGAGGTAGAACAGACGGATGTGAGGACAACATTTCCTCATGGGGATATGGAAGAATAGATCTACATGAAGTAACCTGAAGGCTTTGCAATGAAGGGTAAGAAAGACCTCGTATGCAGGTTAAAAAAGTCTTTATATGGGTTAAAACAATCACCAAGGATGTGGTATCATAAATTTGACACATATATATGGGGACTTGGCTTCACTAGAAGCAAAGAAGATCACTGTGTCTATTTTAAATTAATTGGTGACTGCATTAAGTATTTGGTCTTGTATGTGGATGTGTTGATAGTGTTGGACATGCCAAAATGTCAAGGAGATCTCCCCAGTAAGAAGTCCCAATTATACCTCAAACCATTTGGTGTAGGAGTCCCCCCAGTAGGTCGTATGGTAATGCCTTGACTGCGATTTCGCACAGAGGCAACTAAGATAACTCTATTGGTAGTAAGGGTGTGACAGTTGCAGTGAGTCGAGGAAGGTGCATGTGAAGGGACAATACTTAATCTAGTATTTCCTTATTTACTTCAGTTCGGGCGGACATTGTAACCAAGTCTCCTCCTTGCTTGCCCGTTTGTATTTCCTTTGCCATTTGTTCATTATCATCTATTAGAAAGTGAACACTTGAGATAGTCACTTTGACATACACTTTGGTTGCATTGGCTAAGGCAGCTGGATGTTTGCGCACATCAGTCATGATCACTCGTTCCTCAACTTGCACAAGAGACGCGTGATCCTATGGAGTTGACACTCTGCAAGACTGCACAACTCTATGTTGGGATTCATCGAATGAGATGTTGTGTATCTCTTCTTCTAGATGATCACCAAGAATCTTAGTTCCTCCTTGGTCATTCGAGAATTGCTAATCATCTGGATGCATTGAAGTGGGTGAGTCAACCTCTTTGTGGTGAGGCATGAGGTCGGAATCCTGTTCCAACTTTGGTTGCTCCATGTCTGCATCCAACTGTTGAAGTGCTTGTTCTATCTCATGAGTGAAGTCTTGCCCCTGTGATGGTTCACCTTGTTCACTTGATGCCAGCAACTCTGATGAACCAACTACATGTATAGGCACTGCTTCATCTGTTTGCACATGTTGCGCCCCCTGTTGTATCTATTGATGCTGCATGTCCCTCTCCTGTTTGCGCAATTGTTGTTCCTTTCAGAGTTGCTCCCTCAGATCATGCAACTCCTTCTCTTCTTATTATGTTCTCTTTTTATCCATCTACCTTCGCATGATTCGCTTGTCGCGCTGGTTCCTCTTTGCCTCTATAGACATAGTCGCTTGCTCTACAAGTGGATCTGCTCAAAACGTGTAGCTTCACTCCTCCATGCAATTGACAATCTTCCTTTTACCTTTGTCTTGCACTAGCGTGCTTGCCTCTATTTCAATTGTTGCTACTGGTGCTACTTGTGCTATTGGTGCTCTCCATGATGCTGCTTCATGTTGCTTCACTAACCACTCCACAACGAAGCCGAATTGTTCATTGGGTCTGGAGAAGCTGTAGCAATATCTCCATGGGTCTGCCTCGGCCGAATGGAAAGCCCCGTGGATCTAGTTGAACTGAACTATGTTGCAATGATCATTCACAATGAAATGTGGGTCATATATATTATAGCTTCGTAGGTCAAGTGGGTACTTCTTCATCTATTCTCCTTCGTCATCTGCTTGCTCGATACTTCAGATATCATATAACCCAATCCGCAATGGAAGAGCAGGCCAAGGTTCCTTCTTCTTCCGATGCAGTCTAGCTGCCAAACTTGTCGAGATGTGAAATGCTACTTCTTGCATGATAAGTACACCCAAGGAAAACTTTGGTAGAACATTCAAAGGATTCTCCATGCTAAACATTCGGATGAAGGTGTTGGACGAGGAGGCATACCAGTTAGCAAAGCCTAAAAATGCCTCCATTTCTTCCTTTGACATGCAGGGTGGATCATGTTCGAATATCATCTTGTACACTAGGGTGAAAAAATTATCGGACAATTGTGTGATTACTCCTTTTAAGCTACATTCGGACAACAACTTGAAATATGTGTTTACAGCAGTCTCCCTCGGTGACCATGCCCACTCCAAGCGTGGGTACTCCGGTCGGGCATAGACTGCATCTAAGATGTAGGAGGACATGTAAATCTCTGCATGCATACCTCTAGGTGACTATCGAGCCTTCATTACCTGTTCCTTCAGTTGATGAGCCAATATGTCGGATCAATTACATGGTTTTCCTTCTCTAGCCACTTGGTCCAGTGCGATCACCCAACTCTATGGGAAGGTTTCCGTGCTTGTTTGGCCATACAATTGACAGGAAAATATGACCAAGTATTGGTATGCCTTCCTTAGTATATTTTTCTTGTAGATCTGGTTGGGTGTTAACCTGAATCAATTTGACTCCTTTACCCAGTTCTTCAAAATGTCTCTGGAGTTAGCAATGTTGTTGGGTAAGCTGAAAGGAGTCTTCATGACAGTCACGGGCTCAGACATCTAATACATCTCATCATAATCCCATGCCCAAAAGGTTGAAAGCTTCGTCCCACTAACACTGAGATCAATGTGATATATGATCCAGCGTATCATGTTGGCTCATGGGAACGCGGGGTATTTGCATGCAATCTGGTACAAGCCGGACTTATGAATGTTCACGTACATCTAACGGTCTTTGAGCCCTTCCTCAAAAGTGCTTGCAAATTTTTCATTGACCTCTTGCAACTTCAGTTTGATGTCCCTCTTCATAGATTGGTAGACTAGAGGACACTCACACAATTGCTGCTCCAGCTGCATTTCCATCTGTGTCCTGTGAGCCTGCTGTCTTGGAGGCCATTGATCCAGTACTGCTAAGAGGTGGATGAACACCTGAAATATATGGAGACAAGCAACATGCATGACAAGAAATCTACCAATGAAAACCAAAGCAAATTTGGGGAGTGACACAGCATATACCTGGGAAACTGATGGGAAAGGTTGCGCAATTTATTCTGGGAGGTTGGGTGAATGGTTGCTAGAATTGCACAAAAGGTAGTATGGGTTGTCTGGGAGGCAAGACTAGCTACTGGACTTGCAATGCGCAATCCAGATCGGTTGTTGGCTGTTGGGATTGTGCAAAGCGTAATTCCAGTTGGAAGTGACTGTAGGCTCAGGGACTACATTGCGCAATTTTATGGGCCAGTAGTCACTTTCCCTCAAAAATGCACAAAACAATCCTGGAGGTCAGTTCTGGGTAGAAATTTTCATTTCTGGAGAGGAAGGTAGAGCCTTCCTTCCCCATATTTCATAATGTTGTCTCGGTGAAGGCAGAGTCTGGGCCAGGGTTGGCTCGACTCGCCGAGTGGAAATTGAAAGAAAATATGACAGTGAATCCATGGCAACAGTAAGCAAAAGTAGAAGTGATTGACAATGCATGCAAACATGAACGAAAGATTCAATAAAGATCAACATGCATGTGGGTGAAGCGAGTCGTCGAATCGGCGACCATTCGTGAAAAATAGTTTCATGCACGTGACAACTGTGAGATAGCAACGAAAATTGAAATGGAGCTAGGACAAGCTAGTATACATGTAAACGATAGCAGGAGTTCAAAGAAATCAAGAAAACAACACTCACACAAGCGAATACATAAAAAAGCAACAGAAATACTGAGAAAGACAAGTTGAGGCCACTTACCCATGAATAGCTGAGCTGGATGTGTCAAAGATTCTTGGATGTGCCATGGGATGTCAGAGCTCCAATATTGATGTGAAAGAATGAGCTCTGATGCATCGAATAAGCAAGTTATGACCTCATGACGCGCATGCCACAAATCTAGGAAAAAGCGACACTTGGATGAAAGTTTCTAAAACAACTTTGCAAGTAGCCTCCAGCTACTAGAAATATATCCCTGAATCATGTGATTCCTTTTGCATGTTTCCTTTCTCTATTCTAGGAAAAATCAATCCATGCATGGAAGTCAAGTTTCCTCGGTCCCAAGTGGAACTAGTCAACCAAACTGCTCATGCATGCAATTGCTCAACTTCTTGAAGGAAATGCACATTTCTGGCCAGGAGATTGACTAGATGCCTAGGAGGTTTGCTCGATTTCTGGGTAGAGTAGCTGGCTGCTACCTAGATTTGCGCAAATTATGGGCTGAGCAGCCCTGTTGGAGAAAATTGTGCAATTTTCACTGTGAGTGTTGACTGGCAGAATAGCACAATTTTGGAGCCTGGCAAGCTGCCAGATAAGGATTGGGCAATTTCTGGAGGGAAGGCTGGTTTCCCTCTAGAAATGCACAATTTCTTGGGGGAGTTGCTCAGCCTGAAGCTGGACCAAGTCCAAGCAATCATCCTGTGAGGGGAATGCATCAAGATCTGATCGACATGCTGCCTTTGTGCAAGAAAAACATTGAAGCTTGTGTACTTGACGAAGCAAGACAAGGTGCTGTGAAAGGTTGGTAGGGAGGCTCCAAAACGAAGCTAAGGCAAAATATTGGAGGGTGGTTGTAGCCGCTACAACACTTGGTGACACACTGGTAGAACAAAAGCTCTCTGAATGGACCTTGATCTTGAAAAGCAAGTCTAACACCTCTGGAAGTATTGCTCATTTCTCAGCTCATCTTGGTTTCACACTAGCTTTATTGTAAGATGTAGCATCTACCAAAATCTTGGTCGATTGACGCACATTCCAAGCCAAGGAAACACAATTGTTTCGATTGGGGTTGAGGGGTATATTGGTGCACAAGCAGTATAGTCGTCAGAGTCTTAGTTTCATCTTTGGTGTTTCTTTGCTGCTAGTAGGTCTAGACAGTACCTCGATGGAGTCACATAGGAACACAAGCATGGCTCCACTATCAGCAAGTCTAGTCAGTACCCCGGCGGAGTTACTTGCATCACATACCTGCCCAAGAAGCCTTTCTCTTCCTTCGCCTTATTCATTTTCATTTTGAATTTTTTGACTTTTCATTTTTTCAACTGTGCATAGAACTTATTTAGTTCAGAGGTGGAAAAGGGATCCCGACTTATTGAGAGCAGAAAAGGTTTTTCCAACAGAGAAGTAGTTTATTATATCTATGATGTGCATGTTAAGGTTTTCCTCCTCACCTTACTCTACTTGACTAAGCTGACAAGGGTTAACCCAAAAACAAATAACTAGAGAAGGTGACACAAGTTAGTGTGCAAGCATTGTGTTTTCACCAAAGTTCACTTCGAACAGTACGTATTTTACTTTGACGTATCATAGACTAAAAGTAACAAGTTCTTCATACGGAGGCAAGATAACAGATAACCAAGTAGTGATAGATATACAAGCCCTCTTGTACTTCACCCAGCTTGTTTCAAGAGTCATACATGGTTTCATGCGAAGCTAACCTACGAACGAAACAAGTGAATTATACAAACAAAACAAACGAACTAACAAACAACAAAGCAAAGCAAGAGCAAAAGCGAAAGAGAAAGAAAAGAAAGTAAGAAAACAAGCAAGCAAACAAACAAACAAACGCGGCGAGTAAGAAAACAAGCATGCATGAAAACTGGCTAAAAGAAAACACTACTAATACTCCTACACTAACGATGGATGGGCCTGATCACATGAAGTGATGTTTCCAATGCAGCCACTGGTGCATTGATTGACCCATGTTGGTGAAGGCTTGGTTTGCGAGCAATCCATTTGTGTGAACCAGCAAGAAAAAAAGATATAAACATGAATTCAACGACACTTCGTGTTTCAAATTTCCCACGGGACATAAGTGAGTACAAGTGCATGATGAGTAGTCCATGGAATTATCATAGTTCTATGTGACACTATGTGCAACCTTAAAGCATGAGCACACTCTTGACTGTGGCATGCAAGAAAACTAAAGAAATAAAGATAGCTTGCGTTGCAAATGAGTTCTTGCAATGTAAGATTCCTCCAATGCATGAGCGATGGGATCATGAAGTTCGAGTGGAGGAAGTATGATCTATGTGCTAGGTTTATCTTCAATGCATACAGATGAGTGATGAGGAGCCTTGGGTGATTGAACAGTTTCCTGATCGGAAGTGAGACTAACCCCAAGAGAGCGAGGGCTTGACATAACCATTAGCTTGGGCTAAAGTGCCTCGATAGGCTTGGGTGTTTTAACTTCGTCATCAGGTAGATCATCATAAACCGTGGCTTCAAAAGGTAAACTGTGATAGAGCCATGATCGTGATCAAATATGGGAACGAATGGATCATGACCACCACGATTAGAAAAATCAATGATTTCATCGACATCCTCATGATCAGATGAATCAAACAGAGGGGTGGATGAAAAGTGAACAAAATCATCCTCTGTGTTTACGGAAAAGACAAATGAAAGAACAAGTGGATTTTCAATGAATAACTTATCCTCTCTGTTTTTGAGTGATGGGCCAACATCTGGTGAGTCCTGCGAGTGATCAAAAATGGGTGCATCCATGGATGAAGTCACACATGTGGAATCATGGATGGAAGGTTCACCAAAGTTGTTATTAAATAATGGAGGGGGCTTGGATGGAATGGAGTCATCCTTCGCCGAGTGTTGATGCTCAAGCTCCCACTCATTATCTTCATGAATGATAGTGCATGTTGGTTGTGCAACAACAACTCCGTCAATGGATTGCTCCTCGTTCACAACAAGTGAAGAGTTTGGAATGGAAGAACACAAGATAACATCATCCGGAGGAACAACCGAGTGTGAAGACAGAGGTCATGGAATAGAATGCATATGAGAACTCGAAGGACTCACAACCAACATTGCATGAAAATGAAGTGAAGTGATGTTGGGAGGATGTGAAAGTTGAACAAGTGTTTGAGCATGATCCTCAACATCACTCGGTAGTGGTGGAGCTGTTGAATGAGGGGATGGTGGATAATCAGTCGAGATAGTGACTGCATCCACATGAGGTTGCGCAACTCCATCAGTGAATAATGTTGAGCGAGGCTTGATTTCATGCTTCTTCTTAGAATGAGTAGATTTCTTAAGGCAATACTCGAATTGGTCCCAAAGATAGGAAAATTTCATCTGGCTCCTCAGAGCTTGGAACTACAAGTCACAGAAGCGGTGCCAAAAATTCATGATCGATTCATGCAGAGTCTTCTGTTTTTGTAGTAGTTTTTGGTCAATATAGTCTAGATAAAAATGATAGCAAGTGTCTTCAATGAGATCATAGAAGTTCTCAAGTGAGTGCACGTTATCAGCCGATAGGCTGAACAACCATTGGCATGCATATTCGCGAAGTGTGTGTGCAAGAAACAAGCTGGCCTCTTTTTGAGAACACCCATCTTCCTCATGAAGCATGGAAGAAAGTCATGTAAGTACTCAGGCCAAGCCACTTCACCTTCACCATCATATGTGTAAGTGAACAAGAGATCAAAAAACTCCCCCTTGATGGTGACATATTCATGATTCAAAAAACATTGCGGAGGGAGAAGAGTGCAAGAATCCATGAAAGGTAAGAAAAGGTTCAAAACTGGATGAGAGTACATAGCTTGTCGTATGGCCCTCCTTCTAGTGCCAGAAATGTTGATAGTGTTGGACCTGCCAACATGTCAAGGGGATCTCTGTGGTAAGAAGTCCCAATTAGACCTCGAACCATTTGGTGTAGGAGTACAAGTAGTGGGTTGTATGGTAATGCCTTGACCGCGATTTTTCACAGAGGCAAGTATGATAACTCTATTGGTAGCAAGGGTGTGACAAATGCAGTGAGTCAAGGAAGGTGCATGAGAGGTTCTAACACATGGAGGTTGAGATGAGTGTGCCCCTTGGAAACTTTTAATAGTACTAAGATGGGAAGGGAACATGAGCAAAGATACATCACAAGTTGGAAAGCAAGTTAGCTGGAAATCCAAAGTGATGGTTAAACCAACAACACATTTCAGAAAAATTCATACATATTCATACAAAATATTCCATACATGCATGCGTAAGAAGCAAATACATATGCCATTTAGAGTAAACAAGATAGTTGGAATACAATACAACATATGCATGAAACATGCTAGCTCTTATTATATAAAGAAGTGTAAGTTCCAGTCATACAATACATCCATGTCCAACCACTAGCTCCAATAGTGGAATGTTACAGCCACATCTGCCTGCTCCTCCAAAGAGATGTACTAGCTCTGTGCAATGGAGAAGCCAAGGCATGTTACAATACTATCCAAGCTCTCTCCAAGATAGTCTTATTGGAAGCTTGGCTGACCAGAAGCCTATACAATGAGTTATGAGGGACTATTTATAGAAAAGGGTGGGGGTGACACTTGACATTCCCCTTTGTGACAATTCAACTACCCTCATGATTCTTCGCCTACTCTATGACTGTTACATCCAAATATTGACACTTGACTTACACTTGACATGACTTTACATTACAATGCACATGTACCCATGTGAAACAAAATGGCTTGAGCAATCCATCTTAGACATCACTCTATCTTAGACAACCATGGAAGTCCAACTCCTCAACATCCTCATGTTGATCAACAGTAACATATTGATGCCAAGATTGGTAGTCCTTGATGGTGTCTGTGTGCTCCATGGTGACATCCATCTGAAACCTGACTGTTGCCTCCATAAAATTTTGGTACACTGCTCGGGCTTCTCTATCCAACTCGTCTGAAAGCATGTGCATCATTATATTCAATGTGTCCGAACTAGCTACATACTTGTGCATGATGTCTACACTGATGGGCAAGTCTGGACTGGTGGCAATGCGCATCAACTCGTCGAAGTACGAGTCAAGCTCTAGTCGGACCTGTTTCTTTGTCTTCACCTGGGTGAGAGTCCCAATAGATGGGATCACATGTGTGTGGACCACAACATACATAACGTATGCTAGTGATGAACTACATGATCTCTTCATAATTCCGCATCTGACTATGGATACATGGCTTTAGCTCAACTGCATTGGCCCTGATCATCTTAGGTAAGTGAAGTGGGGCTCCCTTGTACTTCATCGTCCATTTTTGCATGTCATAAATAGTAGCATGCAAGTTCATCAAGATATGTGCTCTTATAGCACATCGTTGTTTTCATTCGTTGAGATGGACGACTTCCTTGTGCACGATACCAAACTTGGAGTACAATTCTCGCATAACTATTGCAAGGGATAATACTTCATCTAGTATTGCCTTCTTCAGTTCAGTTCGGGTGAACATTATCACCAAGTCTCCTCCTTGCTTGGCCGTTTGTAGTTCCTTTTCCATTCGCTCATTCTTAGCTATTAGAAAGTGAACACTTGAGCTAGTGGCTTCGGCATACACTCTGGTTGCATTGGCCAAGGCAACTGGATGATTTTTCACATTATTCATGATCACTCATTTCTCAACTTGAGCAAGAAACATATGATCCTCTAGAGTTGACACTCTACGAGACTGCACAAATCTATGTTGGGATTCTTCGAATGAGATGTTGTGCATTTCTTCTTCTGGCCGATCACCAAGAATCTTAGTGCCTCCTTGGTCATTCAAGACTTTCTCATCATTTGGATGCATTGAAGCAGGTGAGTTGACCTCTTTGTGGTGAGGCATGAGGTCAGTGTCTTGTTCCAACTCTGGCTGCTCCATGTCTGCATCCAACTGTTGAAGTTCTTGTTCTATCTCATGTTATAAGTCTTTCCCCTATGATGGTTCACCTTGTTCACCTAATTTCAACTCCTCTGATGAATCAACTATTTGTATGGGCGTTGCTTCATCAGTTTGCACATGTTTCTCCCCCTACTGTATCTGTTGCTACTGCACTTCCCTCTATTGTTTTCAAAACTCTTGTTCCTTTCGGAGTTTCTCCCTCATCTCATGTAACTCCTTCTTTGCTTATTCCATTCTCTTCTTATCTCTCTGCCTTCGCACTATTCTCTTTTCGTGTTGGTGCCTTTTTGTCTCTATATCCATCGTTTCTTGCTTTACAAGTGGATCTAATTGAAACTTGCAGCTTCACTCCTCCTCCATGTGATCGACAATATTCCTCTTACATTTTTCGTGCACTGGTGTGCTTGCCTCTTCTACCATTGCTGCTATTGCTATTGCTGGTGCTCTCCGCGATGCTGCTTCATGTTGCTTCGCTAACCACTCCATAGTGAAGCTGACCTATTCATTGGGTCTGGAGAAACTGTAGCAATATCTCCATGGGTCCTCCTCAACCCAATCAAACGCCCCGTGGATCCAGTTGAATTGAACTCTCGTGCAATGATCTTTCACAATGCAATGTGGGTCTTATGGATTGTAGCTTCATAGGTCGAGTGGGTACTTCTTCATCCGTTCTACTTCAACATTTACTTGCTTGATACTCTGGATCTCATATAACCCAATCTGCACTAGAAGAGTGGGCCAAGGTGACTTCTTATTCCGATGAAGTATAGTTGTCAATCCTGCCGAGATGTGATATGTTACTTCCTACATGACAAGTATGTCCAAGGAAAAATTTGGTAGACCATGCAGAGTCTTCTCCATGTCGAACATTCGGATGAAGGTGTCGGACGGGGAGGCATACCAACTAGCAATGCCTAACAATTCCTCCATTTATTCCTTTGACATGCAGGGTGGATCATGTTCAAATATCATCTTGTACACTAGGGTGAAAAAATGAATGGACAACCATGTGATTACTCCTCTGAACCTACATTTGGACAACAACTTGAAATATGTGTTCACAACAGTATCCGTCGATGACCATTCGCACTCCAAGCACGGGTACCCTTGTCAGGCACAGACTGCATCTAAGATGTAGGTAGACATGTAAATCTTTGCATGCATACCTTCGGGTGACTGTCGAGCCTTCGTTACCTGTTCCTTCAGCTAATGAGCCAATATGTCGGACCAGTTACATGGTTTTCCTTCTCTAGCCACTTGGTCCAGTGTTGTCACTCAACTCTATGGGAAGGTGTTCGTGCTTGCTTGGCCATATAGTTGACAAGGAAATATGACCAAGTATTGATATGCCTTCCTCAATATCTTTGTCTTGTAGATCTGGTTGGGTGTCAATCTAAATCGAGTCGGCTCCTTTACCGAGTTCTTTAGAATGTATCTAGAGATAGCACTGCTGTTGGGTAAGCTAAAAGGAGTCTTCATGATAGTTACAGGCTTGGATATCTAATACATCTCATCATAATCTTATGCCCAGAAGGTTTCAAGCTTCATCCCACTGACACTGTTCAAGGTCATCGTCTCAGGATCAGTGTGAGATATGATCCAGTGTATCATGTCCATGCATGGGAATGCACAGTATCTGCACGCAATCTGGTACAAGTCCGACTTGTCAATCTTCATGTACACATCACGGTCTTCAAGGTCTTCCTAAAAAGTGCTAGCAAATGTTTCATTAACCTCTTGCCACTTCAGTTTGATGTCCTTGTCTATATACAATGTTGTATCTTCATAGATTAGTAGACTAGAGGACACTCGCTCAACTGTTGCTCTAGGTGCATTTCCATCAGTGTCCTGTGAGCCCACTCTTTTGGAGGCCATTAATCTAGTACTGCTAAGAGGTAGATGAACACCTGAAAGATATGGCGACAAGTAACATGCATGGAAAGAAATCTGTCAACGAAAACCAAAGCAAATTGGGGGAATGACACAACACATACCTGGGAAATTGATTGGCAAGATTGCACAATTTCTTTTGGGAGGCTGGGTGACTAGCTATCAAAACTGTGCAAAAGGCAATTTTGGCTCTCTAGGAGGCAAAACTGGTTGTTGTACTTGCACAATGCACAATCCAGACTTGATGTTGTGATTGCACAATGTGCAATTCCAACTAGGAGTGACTGAAGACTCAGAGAATGAATTGTGTAATTTTCTGGGCCATCTGTCACTGTCCCTCAGAAATGCGAAAAACAATCCTGAAGGTTAGTGTTGGGCAGAAATGCGCATTTCTGGAGGTGAAGGTAGAGCCTTCCTTCCCTATATTGTGTAATGTTGTCTCAGTGAAGGCAGAGTCCAGGCCAAGGTTGGATCGACTTGTCGATGGACAACTGAAAGAAAATATGATAGTGAATGCATGGTGAAACTAAGTGAAGCAAAAGTGATTAAAAATCCATGAAAACATGATTGAAAGATTTACTAAACAGATCAACATGCATGTGGGTGAAGCGAGTCACCAAATTGGCGACCGTTCATGCAAAAAAGTTTCATGCATGCGACAGCCATGAGATAGAAACAAAAATTGAAACAGAGCTAGGACAATCTAGTATACATGTAAACAATAGCAAGCATTCAAAGAAATCAAGCAAACAACACTCACACAAGCGAATACACAAAAAGTGACAGAAATGCTGAAAAAGACAAGTTGAGGCCACTTACCCATGAATAGCTGAGCCATATGTGTCGAAGAGTCCTAGATGTGTTGTGGGATGTTAGAGCTCCAAGATTGATGTGAAAGAATGAGCTATGATGCATCGAATAAATAAGTTTTTAGCTCATGACATGCATGCCACAAATCTTGGAAAAAGTGACACTTGGAGGAAAGTTTCTAAAACAACTTTGCATGTAACCTCCAGCTGCTAAAAATAGCTCCTTGAATCATGGGATGCCTCTTGCATATTTCCTTTTGCTATTCTAGGAAAAAGAAAGTGATGCATGCAAGTCAAGTTTCCTCATTCCTGTGTGGAACTGGTCAACCAAACTGCTCATGCATGCAGCTGCTCAACTGCTTGAAGGAAATACACATTTCTGGCTAGGAGATGGGCTAGCTGCCCAGGAGATTTGCACAATTTCTGGGCAGAGTAGCTGAATACTACCTAGATTTGCAAAAATTATAGTTTGAATAGCCTTGCTAGGGAAAATTGCACAATTTTCGCCATGAGTGTTGACTGGAAAAATTACGCAATTTTGGAGCCAAGTAGGCTGCCCGATAGGATTATGCAATTTCTGGAGGGAAGGATAGGTTCCCTCTAGAAATGCGAAATTTCTTGGGGGAGATGCTCAACTTGAAGCTGGACCAAGTTCGAGCGATCAGCCTGTGAGAGGAATGCATCAAGTTGTAATCAACAAGCTGCCTTTGTGCAAGAAAAACATTGAATCTTGTATACTTGATGAAGCAAGACAAGGTAATGTGAAAGGTTGGTAGGGAAGCTCCAAAGCGAAGCTAAAGCAAAATTTTGGAGGGTGATTGTAGCTGCTACAACAGGATGATATTTTTTTGATCAGAAATAACAAGGAAATTATCTAGGAATTGAATACCCAATTGTCCTCCAAATTCGACATGAAAGATCTTGGTGCTAAAAAATATATTTTGGGCATGGAAATTAAATGAAATCGAGCAACGAGGAAGCTCTAGTTAAACTAGAGGAAGTATTTTGAAACAATATTGTAGAGATTTAATATGCAAGATAGTAAACCAGTGAAGGTTCCTATTAGTGTAGGTGTAAAAATATTTGTTGAACAGTGTCCCAAGAAACAAAAAGAGGAAGAGGACATGTCCTATGTCCCATATGCAAGTGCAGTCAGTCATGATGTATCTGTATGCTTGTGTACTAAAATTGCACATGCATGCAGTGGGGTCTTGTTTTGTGTTGTGGGGGAGGTGTGAGTGATTGGATGATGTAGTGGTGTTGGAGGTAGTTATTGGTATAGTGTGTATGGTGATTATTGATGGCATTTGCTACCAAGGAATATTAGGATTGGACAGAGTTTTCGATATTCATGGATTTGTTGATGCTGACTAGGCTAGAGATCTAGCTCATATAAGATATACAAGTGGGTATGTGTTTAACCTATTTGGAGATGAAGCCAGTTGGATGAGCAAGAGAGAGTCTGTAGTGACACTTTCAACTACAGAGGTAGAATACATGGCAGCCACTCATGCAAGCAAGGAAGTAGTTTGGTTGCAGATATTGTGTTCAAGTATGGGGTTAGTACAATGAACTATAAGGATAGACCGTGATAGCTAAGGTGAATTTTTCTTGGAAAAGGACTCTGCTTATCATTCAAAGACAAAGCACATTGATGTTCAGTATCACTTTGTGAGGGATATGGTTGAGGATAAAATGGTGTTGTTGTGCTGTGGGGAAAAATGCCTCTGCAGGACGATCCTATCCACCTAAGGCGTGATAGTGCCTTAGCAACAAACTAATGCAGCTACTTCGGTTTCTTCCTTTATGAAATATGAAAGAGAGAAGATTGGTAGACTTACCGTTATCTTTCGGTTGTCCCTCGATCTAGATCCTCTCTTCTTTGTGTGTCCACAGCTACTCGCCTCCTTGCTTTTGCTCCCACTAGATCACAAGAGAACAGCTACCTGTGACAAGAGAACAGCTACATGCAACAAGAGAAGGACACAATACAAAGGCAAAGATACATATTCATAAATGATTCAGGATTAGAAGTAAATCAAATACACTAATGCAAATCATACAATAAACACCAGCATATAGGAAAGAACCGAGAAGCTTTATTGATTGATAAACAAGGTTCAGGAAGAGATACAACCCATAGGGTTCCAACCCAGCATCTCCTTCCCAGCAGAATGGAATTCCTTCTTCAGCCCCTTTCAAAGCATAAACACCCAATGATCCAACCACAAACCAACAACAATTCTTTGCAATACAATCCAGCCTCCTTAGACCTCATGAGAGAGCTCTATATATAGGAGTTTTGGAGAAAGGATGAGTCAGCTTGAGGCTGGTATGAAGCTGACTAGTGTCCTCTCCCACTTCAGTTCTTGAGTCCACTTGGAGATTCTTACTCCCACTTGGAGATTTGGAACCTCTTACTCATCACCAGCCGAATTCCCTTATCCAAGTGTCATTTTGGAAGCTTCCTGGGCATTGACACCTTGAGGAATGAGTCTGCCACTTGTCCAAGTACGCTCAGCGCAGGTGGCCTTCTTTGCAGTTGACATTCAGCGCAGGTACACAGTGGAGCACTTGACATTCAGCGCAGATGCTCAGTGGAGCAGTTGACATGATCCAGAAATTGCTTGTTTTTGAGTGTTTTCAGGTGGAGAACTTTTATAAACTACTGTGGTTTGCTGGCCTTGTTCCTCTAGGGGTAGGAACAACATGTTTAGGGACTTTGGATCCCTTAATTATTGACATTTCATGCTCAGTGATGCAAGGCACAAAAATGTCTATAACAGTTGCCCCCTAAAGTATGATGTCGTTTATCGGGTGAAATGCTTTATCCAGGGGAGTCCGAAGTTCATCCATTTGCTGGGAGGAGACCTATAATAAAATACAATACAATACATTATGATTCATACTGCTTTCATGATCTAGCTGAGGCGGGCATTAACGCCAGCTTCCCAATAAATTACATATCTAAAAATTAATAGGATTAAACTAGTCCATAATTCATGAAATGAGTTTTGAAAACCAATTAATCTATTAATTAAATAATTTATGTTATTTAAATTAGAAATATAATATTATTTTAAGGAATTATATTAAAATTAATTTAAATATAATTAATGTTGTTGTTTACGATGTTACAAATCTGCCCTTGACTGTAGAATTTTTGTATCTAGTAAATAGCTATAATTAAAAAGGCGGTATAGCTAGCTTTCCCGTTACTTATTTTAAATATTTTGATATCATGATATGTTGTAAGAAGTGCTCCTAATAATAGTTTTATTATTATTATTAACCAATTATTATTATTATTATCAATTGGTGTATGAGACTCCCTTGTTTGTGGGACAAGGGATTCATCTCTTCACAACGATTCACTGCTAAGTCTACGAAGACATACATACTCTACCTCTCTGGTTTTGAACCTGTGACCTTTTAAAAGAAAACATATGTTCTTACCCTATAAAATATATTATATTGGGTTAAAATATATTATATCAATATTTGTTCAACCATTTTTTTTTATTAATTTTTTTAATGTAATTAAACATTTTATGTTATGTTATTTTCATAGACAAAACCCAATTTATTATAAGATAAGATGAAGTTCAATGCATGAATGATAGCTTCAAATCAATCTTGAAGTCACTGAATTACCACATGTTCTATTAAGGTGATCAAATTATAAAGTTTGAAGATTAAAGATAGTCTTTGAAGCCAAGAAGGGATCGTAGGCCGAGTTGTTTAGAGGCCTTAGAAATGACTATTACAAAGCTGTAGTCACCCCTAAATTAGAGGAGTCGAGGCATCTCCAGGACGAAAAATTGTTGAACTATATATAATTTTTTAGCCTCAACAGTGACATGAAGGTCAAACTCCAAGGATCACAGTGTTTGATCTGTTTTAAGAAAACTAATTCAGTAAAGGTCATCAATCCTACAATTTGTGGTTCGTTTGAAAAGAATCTACATTCCTTATGAAATAAGTATCTAGCCCTATTGAAGAAAGTAAAAGAAGATTCTATCTTTGAGTAAAGCGTATCTCAAAAGAGCAATTTATATCAGTATGAGAGAAGTCTATTAAAAAACATATAGGAACTCTCAAGAGAAAGCATCTAGCATTTTGGTTCAGCCTGAAGCTCAAGTAACTGATGATATTATTCTTTATGATTTAGTTATCTAACAATATCATTTTAGCTTGTAGGGAGAGAAACAAGCTCAATGAAAACATTCACCTTTCAATCATGATAAACAAAGGTATGTAATCTTGAGGTATGTATAACATGCTCATTAGTTAAGAGCATAACATGAAATTTTTTAGGGTTTCATGTTTAGGGTTGGTTTCTTGTATTGACAAGTTCTGAATTTTCTAATATATATATATATATATATATATATATAATATATATATATATATATATATCCTCATTTGTGTTTCCCTATTAGAAACCCTACCTCATAATACCCAGGGTGTGCAAAAGGTATATCATAATATTCTTGAAAATAGAATTGAATGATATTTATTTTTTATTACCTTTTAGAGCTAGTAAGTGTTTGTATTTAAAATCCCTTGGAATCCATTCTCCAAAAAAGGTAATGGAAACCCAAAATAATCATCACACTATTGTACTTGTATATTTTGGTTGTGCTTGTCAATATTACACGTAGACATGTTATTCTTAGGAATGGAGACTTGGTAAATCAAACACTTTAATAAAAGTGGATTCATATGGCAATGAACCATGAAGACGCTAAGAGGGAGTCCTTCAATAATGTAACCCTACAAGGTTTGTAAAAGAAGCAACTCAAGGTAACTAATTCTCTTTATTAATTTTTCTTTTAAAATTTGCTTTGTATTACTAACTCTTTCATCTCTAGGGTTTGTTATAGAATCATTAAGATTCTATATTGTTGGGGTTATTAATATATAGATTTAATCCACCCTTACCATACTGTATACTTTTGTTCACTTTTGGTAAAAACCCTAATCTTTAGGGTTCACTAGGAAATCCCTACCCATTTGATGTCTAGGGTTTGGTGATGTTTTAATTAAACCCTAACCTACTTAGGGTTTGTTGATAAAGTTTAGAATATGTAATAAAATCATAATATCTTGATGTTTAAGGATGTTGATGTGAAACCCTAGCTTTTTAGGGTTTGTTGTTGATGTTTAGGTTAAATGATGAACCCTAGATTTTTAGGGTTTGATGAATTGGGGTTTATGACAAAACCCTTGCAATAGTCATTGTAAAACCCTAGGTTTATATGCTTCCATATGATTAAAACCCTAACTTGTCGAAATTGTTGAATATCTAGCATTGGAATTTTTAACGTTTGTGCCTAGGGTGTTTACGACAAAACCCTAGTAAAGATTTATATAAGTTTCTAGGACATTATGAAGAAACCCTACATGTAAAATGTTTTCGCTATAATTGGCATTCTAACCTGATATAATTGTTGATATCTAAAGCATTAGTTTCAATAAATAGAAACTAGGGTTTATGATGAAAACCCTAGCATAGGTGGATGTGAAAGTCTAGGAAATGAAGATGTAACTCTTTTTTATTGTGGACTTAACTAGGTTTAG
This sequence comes from Pinus tabuliformis, assembly GCA_031772625.1. Lineage (NCBI taxonomy): Eukaryota > Viridiplantae > Streptophyta > Pinopsida > Pinales > Pinaceae > Pinus > Pinus tabuliformis. Next base: position 317,087,036 of record CM062817.1, read on the forward strand.
TTTTGGATATCTAAAATTTGATTACTTTGATGCTCCCATTATAATTGTAATACCCCCGATGAAAATTCCATGTAATAAAATTTAAAAACAATAACCACGGTTGATGAAACAGTTATTCCAAGCTGAATATTGGGCAAGACATCCTAGGGGGTGTTCATTTGGTTGTTTATGGCTAAGGAAACTGGTAAAGGAAATGGCTAAGGCTTAGAAAGGAAAAATGACATTTTAGCACATTTATTTATGAAAATAATGGAAATTAGGAGAAAAGGGAGGTGAAAGGTCACATACTGCATGTGAGGAGGAAAATGAAGGAAAATAATGGAAAATGAAGAAAATAGAGGCCTCATTCATAAAAAGGCTTCTGAGGATCAATTGGTGACCTTTTGTTAGTTCAATTTTGGAGCTCTCTCATTACTCTCTCTCTCTGTCGTACTCTTGGAGACTTAGAGTTTTCTTGGAGGGTGTGGCATACTTGGATTCTTGGAGCAAGAAAGCAAAGGAAGAGCAGGAAAGCACAAGAAGGCATTGGGATGAGCAACTACATCAAATTTGCTTGTAGGTACCAAGTTGCATATATTTTTCCTTCACTAGTTTTGGCATGCATGACATATGCATGTGGATTTTTGGTTGTGATTTGTCATTGGCATGGAGGATGGTTGGTATTGACATTGGATTGCCTAACATTGCCATTTCCTAGATAACCATGGTGATTGTGGGTTTATTTTCATTGTTTAGTTTTTGGTTGGTTCTCATGTTTCCTTAGCTTGGGTTGAGTTACTAGTCTTGGAGCCTTGGTTGGACAAACACTCTGGAGCCCTGAAATAACTTGGGTTGAGTTACTAATCCTGGAGTCTTGGTTGGAAAAATGATGTGGAGCCCTTAGTGGGTTGAGTTACTAGTCTTAGAGCCTTGGTTGGACAAATGCTCTGGAGTCCAATAAAAGTTGTGGGTTGAGTTACTAGTCCTAGAGCCTTGTTTGGAAAAACGCTCTAGAGCCCTGGAAAGCTTGGAAAGAGACCGATTTGATGATGGTTTTGTGATGCTCGACTGTGAGGTGGAATAATGATTTGATGGGTTGAGGTGGATGGCCTCTGGAAGCCCTGGATGGTTTTTTATTGATGTGTTTCTTTGAGATCCCACATTCATGCTTGGAATATGGCACGAGGGTGAATGAATGAAGAGAGATTTGGCTAAGCCATTCTATGGTCAGTGGAGCATGGAAGTCCCATCCCATGTTTGGATTTTGCATCATTAATGAAAGGGTATTTCCCATTGTATTTATATGAGCATTTTGATGGATTATATGTGGTCTATATGGCCGTACTTTTGTGAGTATTTATGTTGTTATTATGTTGCTTATGTATGTATTTTATGACAGTAGCCATGTGTGGCTCTCGCCACGTTTTTAATTTTAATTGAATGATCAATGTATCTATGACCTAATGGATGGAATAGTGGTTGATGTGTTGAGGCATTAATGGTTCCTAACATTTCTCAGCTAAGTATGAGACCCTTATGCTCAGAACTGTTAATTACACCTATAGATTACACATTTGCAATATGTTTGAAAAAATGTCTTTCTTGGCTAGTAGGGGTCCATTCAAGGTCTTGAACAAGTATTTTGTTTAGTACTGTCATTTCCATGTTACTTTATTGATCTGAAGAGATGGTTCAATTATGGGTAGCGACTTAGGCTCTAAGCCTGAAAAAGTGCCTCAAATCCCGAAGTCGTTGGCATAGTACTAACAGTTTTGGTCTCTAGGCGTTGGCAAGCAATCCTGTTAGAGTGACTTTGGGTTACTGGTCGCACTTATGCCTATAGCATGGGAACGACCGAGCCTTAAATTTTCCAAAATCTCAGTGGGACCCCAAGGCAAGTTGTCTAAGGTATTTGATTGGTTCCTGAGAGTACTGTAGCTGATGATTAATGTATGTATGGTGTGTTTCTGTCGGTTCCACTTCCTTAACATGACTTAGGAGGTCGAATCATATCATAGTGACCTCTCATCAGATGTTTACCCTAGTTGGATGGTTTCTTGGGTAGATGTGGGAGGAGGGTGTTGCAAAGTGGTATCAAAGCATGGTTCACCCCTTGGACTAGATGGGCTATCTGTTGGTCACGCATGCATGTCAGTTTCATGTGTGTTTCTCACCCTTGCATTCCTTGTGCTTGTTGCATTTGCATGATTTTGTTCATGGTTGGAGTGATGTCGTCATGTGAAATTTTAGGTGTTATTGTGGAATGCATCGATGTGAGTGTATGACTAGTTACATGTCGATTTACGTCGCCTACATGTATCGTTGTAGTATGCTTGGTTACATTCTTGCATGTGTGGTTATATTCTTGTATGCTTGCCAGTTGAATGTATCAATCTTGCAGGTTTGATTTCAAGTATTGTTCATTCATGCTTCATCATATGTGTTTACGTATATGTTGTGATGGCTATGCATCACTTATGCATGTTCATGTTTGCATGTGGTCAAGTGTATAATGATGTAATGATTATGTTTTTCATGCATGTGGTCGTGGTGTGTGTTGTTGTTGTTGAGGTCATTCATTGATGACTGGACCCTAGCTAGAATGACAGTTGCATAATTATATGCTTATTTTTATGTTTCTATATGTTGTCATGATTATGTTATACATGTATCATGCTAATTTTTTGATCTTGCAGACAAGGTATCCTCTCAAAATTATACTAAGGTACATTGGTTTATTGCTATTTGGTTTAGTTGACATGATATACCTTGCAGGAAGAAATATCAAATGGCTAGCAAGATGGTTGACTACAAAGACTCTCCCTATGAATCAAAAGAGAAGTATGGTGTTGGGAACTCTTCCGACTTGGAAGTGACACTGAGAAGTTTAAAGGAAGAAATAAGGAGTTGTAAGGCAGATAATGACATAATCATACAGGCACAGGAAAAGTTAGCAGAGGTAAATGCAATCATACTTCAGAGCTTGTTAGATTTGCAGCAATAGGGACTGCTTCAGATCAGCCATGAGTAGGAGGATAAAACTAATGGGGCATATGGTAGTAGATCACATGGTGGTCACAGATTAGATAGAGATGACACAATCAGAGATGGCAGATTGTTGGACACTCCGGATAGGAGAAGGGATAGACACAAGTATGATTCTAGTTCTGATTCAGATAAGCACTATGATCATCATCGGTATCATCCTTACAGGAGGAGTGATAAGGGGTATTTTCCAGATGAGTTTAAGAAAGAAAAGCCACCTACTTTTGATGGAGAGGTAAATAAATTGCAATATGTAGAGGCATGGTTGCTAGGAATGAAGAAGTTCTTCAGATTGCATGACTATTCAGAGAACATGAAAGATAGAGTGGATACATTTAGTCTCAAAGGAAAATAAGACATTTGGTGGGAAGACGTGAAGAATGTTAGAGGTATAAATGAGGAAGATTTGACTTGAGTGAGTTTGTGCGGATATTCAAGAAGAAGTATTTGTTGGAAAGATGCTTTGATGATAGGGTGAAAGAATTCTATGAACTAAAGATGGGATCCATGATAGGTGATGAGTACACTAGCAGATTTTTGGAGTTACTGAGGTATGTGCCTTACCTCAAGGAGAAGAAGGCTAAAATTTAGAGATTTTTTAGTGGGTTATTAGTTAAATTCAAATATAGGATTGAGTTCGACAAGCCTATATCATTGGAGGAGGTTATCCGAAAACTGAGGGATTGCTATGAACAATAGAAGCACAAAATTGAGACAAAGTCAGATTGAAGAGGTAATGCAATGAACAAAGGAAAGTGGGACAAGAAGTGAGTACAACTATAGGACACAAGTAACAAGGAGAATATTGCACCACCTAAGAGGTTCAATGTATCAGATAGAGGGCATGGACACAGATATGAGGAACAGAATAAGGACTCTGTGCAGTGTTGGAATTGTGGAGGAGATCATCACAAGAAGGATTGTCGACAGTACCATAGTGATAGGCCTAATATATATAGTGCGCAAGAGGCACAGACTGTTGGAAATGTTGGTCAGAGTATTCCATGTATCTATGCAGCATTGGATAACAAACAGGTAGAGCATCAGACATATATCATTGAGATGGACGGTAAGCTTTGTGATCAAGTTATTTCTATTTTGATTGACCCTAGATCTAATTATAGTTATGTTAGTCCTGACTTGGTGGATAAGTGTGGTTTGAGTGAGGAATCACATGTAGAGTCTTGGTTAGTGTAGTTTGCCATAGGTATGAAGAAACGAGTTCATCATTGGGTAAGAGTTTGTTCATTTGACTTGAATGGTATGCCTAATGCAACACATTTGAATGTATTACCATTGGGTTCATACAATATGTTGTTGGGCATGGATTGGTTGTATCTTCATAGAACCAAGGTATATTGTTATGACAAATCTATTGAGTGTGTTGATGACAATGGAGAACCAAGAATCTTACAGGGTAAGAAGAAATCTACATCAGTTAGGATGGTGACAACTATGCAAGCAAAGCGTAGTCATAGGAAAGGGTGTAAGCTATTCATAGTGCACGTTCTAGTGATAAGGGTAAGGAAGTTGAAGATATAAAATGTGTTGAGTAGGTACCCAGTTTTACAATAGTTCAAGGATGTATTTCTTGAGGACATTACAAAGTTTCCACCTCACAGGGAGGTATACGTTTCTATTGAGTTAGTGTCAGGGCAGCTCTAGCATCAAAATCACCTTACGAGATGAACACACCTGAGTTGGTTGAGTTAAAGTTGCAGTCGAAGGAAATGTTGGACAAGGGATACATCAGTACAACTGTATCACCATGGGTGCACCAGTATTATTTGTGAAGAAGAAATATGGAACACTCAGATTATGCATTGACTACAGGGAGTTGAAAAAAAATAACTATCAAGAACATGTACCCTTTTCTGAGGATTGATGACTTGTTCAATCAGCTGAAGGGAGCAACAGTGTTCTTGAAGATTGATCTAAGTCCTGGATACCATCAGGTACACATCAAAGAGGAAGGCATTTACAAGATTGCGTTCCGAACCAGGTATGGGCATTATGAGTTCTTTCTGTTCCATTTGCTTAACTAATGCTCCAGCTACATTTATGTGTTTGATGAGTAACTTTTTGCATCCATATTTAGATAAGTTTGCTATTGTGTTCATTGATGATATACTAGTATATTTTAAAAATGAGGAAGATCATGTCGAGCATTTAGCAGCAGTGTTAAGATTGTTGAGAGAGCATCAATTGTATGCTAAGCTCAACAAGTGTAGTTTCTTTCAGACTGAGGTACACTACTTGGGGCATGTTGTCTCCAAGGAAGGCATTCTAGTTGATCTAGAGAAGATAAGGGCCATTATGGAGTGGGTAGCTCCTAAAAGTGTGGATGTGGTGAGATCTTTCATGGGTTTGGCAAGCTATTACAGGAGGTTCATTAGGAACTTCTTGTAGATTTCTTATCCTACTACATCATTGCAAAGGAAAGGTAAGAAGTTCGAATGGACAGAGGAGTGTGAGGCTAGTTTTGAACAACTTAATTAGTTGTTGACGCATGCACCAGTACTACAGATTGGAGATCCAGACAAATATTTTGTGGTATGAACAGATGCTTGCAAGAGAGGTCTTGGTGGTGTCCTTATGCAGGATGGACAGGTGGTATGCTATGAGTCGCGGAAACTAAACAAGCATGATCAAAACTACCCGACACATGATTTGGAGTTAGCAATGATCATACATGCATTGAATATGTGAAGACACTATCTGCTTGGTAGGAGGTTTGTACTTACGAGTGATCACATTGGATTGAGGTATTTGTTTGACCAACCGAATTTGAATGCCAAGAAGGCTAGATGGTTGGCCATGATCAGTGAGTTTGATTTTGAGATCAAGTACATCAAAGGTAAAGAGAACAAGGTGGCAGATGATCTCAGCTGACAGATATAGGTAAATCACTTTGAAGCTATGAGCTCCTATGGGACAAACTTACATGATAAGATCTTGCAGGCAGGTGTTGTGCTATACAACAACCTTCCCCATTTCAAAATTTTTATCCGAAACTTTAAAATTAAATGGGGCTCCTTTTTTTTTAGTTAAAATCAATAATTCAATGATAATCGCAAGCTTGGATTTAATCACATAATACATACAAGTCTTTATGAAAAGGTTCAATCCGATATAGATATTAGCCAAGACCTTTTTGTAAAAATGTAAATAATATGTCACATCCTTTATTTAAAAGGATAAGTTCTCATTGCAAAATACCGATGCGATAATGCTATCAGAAATCACAAATCACAAATTGAACAACGAAGCATCCCAAAGGTCTATGCCAAACCCCCCATGCGATAATACAATCGTAATCGGCCATCGCAGATACCGTGAGACACATAACGAAAGACCTTTGAAATTTTCATTTGGGATCTCATAAAGGAAAAGTGCGCTTTTCGATAAAAGGCTGTTAAACGTACATTAGCGGGTTTAAACTTTAAATCAATAATAAACAAAAAAACAGATGATTTGTTAATTATCCCGCCTTCTTACAATACTTGGCACCTTTATCGCAATCGGAGCTACCTAAGGTAATAGCTTGAGTTATACCTTTGAACCTCCTGATCTGCGATATGCGATTTTCACTAATCGCTGATCGGGAAAGCCAAGAGATCTGCTTTAAGAGATTGTCAATAAAATGTGCGATGCGACATATCATGATTACATTTAATTATCACGATTGGTAGTTATGGCAATCATTAATACAACAGTTAAGGTTGAATCCTTCGAGGATTTCATCCATGGTAATATTTCATTTCATATTACTTATCACGCTTGAATTACCGTTAAGATTTGTATTATGCGTTGGCTTTGAATGGGTTTATTTCTCTGTTATGTTCTTTTGTTTCCTCTGTAAAACAAGTCTGAGTTGATGAATCTAGCTAAAATGACAAAGAAAGCAAAGAAACCAAAGGCCCCTATCGTAGCTAAAGAAGAACTAGTGAAGAAAGTTCTGATATCAGATACTACCTGCCTCGGTCTAGGCCAAGCTTCATGGGAGAGTATCTACAATTTGCTGGAAGCTGAGGATCCTGAAGAAATCGAAGAGGAAGAAACAACAGATGGCACGAATAAGTCAGAAAATACTCTTAAATATTTGGCCTGCTCCTATCTTCATAGAATAGCAGCTCGCGCCAAAGTTTTACCCTATAATGACGTGGTCAGGTGGGTTATTGAGAGCATCAATATCACAGATAAAACTTTCTTTACAACTGATGGAAGAATGTTTGGGTCATTCAGAGCAGAAGATATCAAAGAAATGTACCATTTTCCCGAACCAGAGAAGAGATATAACAAAGAATTCTTGGAGGCTTTCGCCAAAGAAAATGCCATCGAATCAGATCCTATCAGACAATGGAGGCATTTTCCGACCAAACACAAACATGAATCATCGAGTATGTACTTTGTAGATTCGTTGGCCTCTCCTTATTGTTATGCTGGTGCAATGATGTGCAGACTCTTCAGAGTCCATGATTCTGCTAAATTTTCTATAGAGATGGTACCATTAATGGAGGCTGCAATTAATGCCTATATCATGGATTGGGCGACCATTTTGTCTGATAAAATGGCCAACCAGATACTTGACTATAGAAAAAACAGGTTTGTGACTACCCGGGTGATACCCCCATTTTACATGAGTGCTTATATTATGGACACTATCTGTTTCAATTCTGAATATCCCATTCTAGGATGGAAATGGACTCTGTAGGACATGAACCCTATTCACATCTATCATAAGGAACCGTGGAAAGCCCATTACAAAAATCATCTATATAGAATCTATCAAGGTTTCATCCTCCCCCTGTATTATGCCATATTCAATAAACCTGCTCCTAGATTGTCCGAGGAAGCCTCTGTCGACCTAACTACAATTGGTAGTTGGTTTGGTGAAGAAATTTCACCTACATTAGACTTTTCGGCAGCACTGCTAACCCTCATGTTCTCCCTTTATACATCTCAGATAAGCTACTTGCTAGAGAATTGGCATACCAAATAAGAGTAGAAGGGACATCAAGGAACTTAAAGGAATCTAAAAAGCATATGTGGCCTTCATTCACTACAACAAAACAAGCAATTTACGCCAGATTTAGCACCAGATTTGAGTATATTTTTCTCTCCATTGGAATGATCAGCTTGGTGCTAAATCTGGCTCTATTGTACAATTTTTAAAGCGTCATTTTTTTGCGCCAAATTTTGCATCATATTTTGCACCAAGATTTTCATTTGGTTTTACAACAGGTTTTGCTTCTAGTTTTGTGCCATTTTTTGCATCATTTTTTGCTTCCTATTTTGTGCCATTCTTTGCTTCTATTTTTGTGTTGTAATTTGCATCGAGCTTTACACCATCTTTTGCATCTAATATAGTGCCTTTTTTTGCATCGATTTTGTGCCAGTTTTTGCATCTAGTCTTATGCCATTTTTTGCTTCTAATTTTGTACTTAGTTTTACATCTATTTTTTCATCAATTTTTCTGCCTTTTTTTACACCATTTTTTGCATCTAATTTTGCACTATATGTTGAATCTGATTTAGTGCCAAAATTTTCATCCATTTTTGCACCATTTTTTTCATCCACTTTTTCGGTTCATTTGTCTCCCTTTTTGCATACTATTTTGCACCTAATTTTGCATCATTTGTTGCATCCAATTTAACATCATTTTTAACAACATTTCTTGCATCCAATTTTGCATCCTTTTGAGCATCTAAATTTGCATCCAATTTTGCATCCTTTTGAGCATCTAAATTTTCACCCTTTGTTGTACCATGTGTTGCGACCACCTTTGAATCCCATTTTGTGTCTAATGTTATGTTCAATTTTGAGCCATTTTTTTCATCTATGTTTGCATTTGTTTTTGCACCAAGTTTTGAATCATTTGTTGCACCTCATTTTGCATCCAATGTTGCATCCAAATTTGAGCCATTTTATGCCCATTTTCGCACCATTTTTTCTACTTTTATGTCCAAATTTTCACCATTTTTTATGTCCAATTTTGCATCCTTTTTGGCATCCAAATTTGCATAATTTTCTATGCCACATTTTGTGTCCACATTTGCATCTCATTTTGCACCTAGATTTTAGTCTGAATTTTCATCTAGTTATGCATCATTTTTGGCATCCTTAGTTTCACCCTTTTTTAGTCCCATTTTGCTTCTTGTTTTGTGTCTTTTCTTACATCCTTTTTGCACCCAATTTTTCATCCTAAATTTACACCATTATTTGCATCCTCATTTTGGTCTCCATTTTTACATCCTTGTTTGCGCCCAATTTGGTATCTTTTTGTATGCCCTATTTTGTTCCCTTCTTTGTGTCTAGTTTTACACCCTTTCTTAATTCTACTTTAAAACTCTTTTTGTCTCATTGTTTGCATCTTGTTTTAATGGCTAGTTTAACATCCAATTCTACTCCCAATTTTGCATCGATGGTTACATCCACTTTTGGCTTCTTGTTTAGAGTTTTACTTTTACTTCCATTTTACTAGTTTTATTACATAGTGAAATATATTATAGTTTCTAAATATCATTTTGCTGTAGGATTTAATGCACAGTTAGATGAACATAAAACCCTCTCAGTTTATCCTAGAAACCTAAGATAGAATGATTAAGAGAAAGGTTGTTCTAGGGCTCAAGATTCTTAGTAGATCAAGATGTAGAGTATAGATTAAGAAAAGAAGAATGAATTCATGTGAGTCCTCGCATGTAGGTCTTGTTGGAGTTTTTAGTGTAGCTGGGAAGTGCTCCTAGATAGCTCCAAATCTTGGTCCTACACACAAGAGAGAGAACAAACAAAACTTCACAACATAATATCTTGATAATTGAAACTATCATAAACATATAAATATTACTGAATAAATAAATATAAACCAAAATCCCATACATTCATTAGTTAAATAGGATAAGTAAAGAATGAACAACTCCTAGCTCCAAAACTCTCCCTCTCAATATAGATTTCAGCAGCGTGACAATACATGAATTCCCATCATTTCCTCAATGGCCAAGCCTCCAATATATAGGAAAGTGAAGGCTATGAAGATTTCCCAAATTCCTCATTATTTCAATTTTGGCAAAAGCTTTTGGGTGAATAATGTTTCCTCATATAAAAATGGCATTTTCCACTTTTTAGATGCTTTTGTGCTTAGGAAAAAGCTTCCCCATGCTTTATGGCTCTTTCCCACTTTTGTATGCTTTTATTTTTTAGGAAAAATCTAAAGATGAGGATAAAGATATCACATTCCACCATATGAGTTTCTGAAAGTAAACAAGAGTGTCAAATTCTAGTTAACTCGAGCTTTTTTCCTCGCATTAGAGGAATTTACATTTAAAATGTTAACATTGAATTTCCATGTCATAATGTGTAAGCCAATCGAAATCCTTTAAAATTTAAAAGACCTATAGGTGTGACTATGCAGTGGACATTTTTTTTAATAATATAACTTACCTAATTTATTTGCCCAAGTGACCCAAAACTATATTAAATATTAAAAATAAAATTAATATCTTAATCTATAAAATTTAGAATATCTAGAAATATTTTTAATGAAGGGTACATCATGGCGTGTTAAATAAATAAATTTAAATATAAAATCCTAAATCCTAAATTTAATTTAAATTTTAAATTTACTTTCTTAATTTAAATTTTATTAAATCTTCTATTGATAAATTAATATAAATATAAATATAAATATAAATATATGGTTATTTTGATAAAAATCCATTTATTTGAGTATCTTAAAATTATATTTTAAATTTTCCTTTTAAATTTAAATTTTCTTAAATCTTGTGTTAATAAATTAATTTCAATATAAAATACATGTAGATGGTTATTTTTTATAAAAGTGACGTTTATTTGGGTAATTTAAATTTAAATTTAAATTTCCTTTAAATTTTGAATTTGCTTTTTTAATTTAAATTTTATTAAATGTTGTGCTAATATATTAATTTAAATATAAAATACATATACAGTTATTTTGATAAATGTGACATTTATTTGGGTAATTTTGGTAAAAGAATAATAAAAATTATATATTAAAAAATTGTCTACATGGCATTATTTTATTAGTTTCTTAATTTTTTCTTAGGTGGTTATTATTTTGGTAACAAAAGTTAGATGAAGGGGACAACTTGTTATAGACTAGTATACCGTGGTCCTCATGGTACATAACTTTTATTATAGGCTTATATAGTTTAGGAGAAAGGGTATTTCAACCAGCAACATAGTATTCTCCTCCAAGATGATGAGTCGGTATTTTCATGTATAACACATTTAAGAATATATCACAATTCAAATTCATAACTTAGTAATTGTAAACAAATTTAAGGGTAATTGACAACATTCATAAAAAATATAGCAATATCCTCATATATAAAAATTTTCCATCAAAAAATCATTGACAATTTTAAATATACATATATTACTACTAAATCAACATTTATCGTAGATATCATTATTCCAAGGTAAATTCACAACATTACATCAAAAATAGTAATGTCATCATACATAATCATTCTCCATAAAAAATCATTGACAGGTTTCAACACATATATAAAGTAACAAGATAATACTAATAATATCCTCATCATCCTTAATCAAATCAACTAAGATTCAAATGTGTGATTATCATATCAAAATATTTCATGAACACCATTATTCTAAGGTAAATTCACAACATCCATCAAAAGATAGTAATATCATCATACACAATAATTCTCCATCAAAATAATGTTGATAATTTTCAATATATACATAAAAGAACAAGATAAAAATGATAATATCATCATCATATTTAATCAAATCAACTAAAAATCAATTTAAGATTACCAAATAAAAATGTTTCATAGATATCATTATGCTAAGGTAAATTCACAACATCCATAAAAAAATAGGAATCTCATCATACACAATAATTCTTCATAAAAAAATTGTAAACAATTTTGAACATATTCACAAGGTAACAAGATAGTACCGATAGTATCATCATCATTATTCAAATAAACTAAAATTCAAATGTATGATTACCATATTAAGACATCCAACTAAATATAAAAAATAACGCATGGCTAGCTAGCACCACGAAAATCATAGCCAAGCTCATCCTCATGATCATTTCCATGATCATCATCCTGACCATCATGATAATATCATCCACATAATAATCACCAATACCATCCCCATCCTCATCATCATCAGCATCTCTAATATATGATGTAATCTAAACATAGTCTATATCATCATCTTCGTGGTCATTACCTATAGCGTTTTGGAAAAAAAACAATATTACATGTTAGTACTAATTCTATAGCAAAATGCATATTTTTATTACAATGCTAACAATAAAATGAGGTAGGACATAATAACATTTAATAGTACTAAAAGTAAAATGAAATATGGCTTAAGATATATTGGAGATCCAACTAAGATTACACTTGTAATTCACATTAAGTAGTACAAACAATTTTTAATCCATATGAAGTAGGTACTCATTTCTTCGTCATATTATATTGTGAATGTTTCTTATGATTTCCACACAGAATTGGTAAATTAATATTTACTAGAAGCTTTATTTCAAATTACAATTGTAATTCAAATTAGAAATAGAAGAAATTTTAACAAAAAAAGAATGTCATATGAAAAAGTAAATTGTTTTTAATGAAAAATAAGTCGCATACAATATGAATGTCACATGAAATATTGAGTTGTTTTTGATGCGTGTACTTTTCTCTATAATAAGATGGATCCTAATGTTCGTTCAAGAACAAATTCTCACAAATAATTACTTCATTTTATCCATTATCACACTTAATCCATTATACCTAGTGATGACAATGATTCCATTCAAATTTCTTTGAACTCCCTAGATATAATTTAAAATAGAAAACTCCATGACCACAACCCCCTCCCTTGCCTCTTCCACCATTAGAGACAATGAACTTGGAGTTATGATCACGATAGCAACCCCTCCCTTGCCTTGTGTCCACCATTAGAGGCATTGAACTAGGAATTAAGAGTACTCATGTTTTCTTTGCTCTAATTAATCTCCAAGGAATCAAAACTTGATCAATATATCAAGGACTCCATCAAGGAATAGATATATCATAAGAGAATATCAATAGGCTTTTCCAAAAGAGTGTGAAATAACACTTATCTCTGTTTTATGAAATAACTCGAGTGAGTGGAATGAATGGTGGGAAACACTTACCAAGGAAAGGAATATTTTTGGTCCATCCTTATTTCTATTATTATTTTTGCTTCTTAGAATGGAGGAAGTGTTTAAAAGAATTCAAAAAATATTTTAAATTTAAAAAAAAAAAGTATTTGCTTAAGTTTAGTTTTTTTTTTTTTAATATATTCAGTTTAGTATTTTTTTTATTTTCTAAAATAATATATTTAGTTTCCGGTTTTTTTTATAACAAAAATTAAATTTTCTTTTTATAAAAATGGATTTTAAAACATTCATTCATGCTAAATTTGTGATTTTATGATATAAGTTTAAATTATATATAAAAAAGTAACTTAATGCCATGTGTTGTGTCGCTGAGATGGGTATTATACATCTCTTCCTTGCTAAGTTATAGAATGTGCTTGGGTTTTCTTAATGCAATAAAATTAATTCTTTTCTTCATTATATCTTGAGATGTTCAACTTGCACCTAATAAAACAATAAAGTTAAAATAGGTTTGCCTTTGACCTTTGTAGATTTCTTTCCCCATTGCTCCTTGTCTTAATAGATTAATTGTCTTATGGTGGCCTTGAGTGGCCACTCCCATTAGTTGCATGCTTTTTAGTTTTTATAACATGTTATTTAATCTATGAAAATGTCTTATTTTCCATATTATTGTTAAATATTAATATTAAATATGTTGGTTTTGAACATGGTTTAGCAAAAAGTTACCAAAAGGTTTATAGATTGTAATTTATAATGTAATGCTTCACTGCTTGATGAAATTGTTTTGGATATTTTTTTTAAAGATTCATTGATTGATGAAATTTTTATGGATACTGTTTTTAGCATATTAACTTGTATGTGATAAAGTCAAAAGTCACCTCTTTTTGAGATTTTCATTGGTTAATTTCCCTAAGGCTATCAATTTCACCATTTAGTCCCAGGTTAAGGAAGTATAGGAGTCATGAAATGGCATTGTCCAATAACTTAAATCTTGGAACATGTTTTTTTAAGTCACATTATACTTCCTTTCTATGTAAATTCTCTATGAAAATAGTCTCATGGAACATGAGGGACCTCAATAGTAAAGGAAAACAAATACTCCTAAAAGAAAAATGGTATGCAAAACACCCATCAATAATGTTGATATAAGAAATAAAAAATATTAAGTGAGGTTCTACCTCATACAATTAGAAAATGGGGGAGGAATTTACAAGTAGTAGTGATTGATGATTAGATATACTTGGGTGGAATGGCTATTATTTGGACGTTTCAAGACATTAAGGTTACCAATATGTTTACCTCTTTTCGCATTATGACAATATAATTTCAGTTAATTGACATCGAGGACTACTACCATGTATCCAATGTCTATGAATCCAATATCGCAAATGAAAACCCCTATTTCTCAATTCTATTTCCAACACAAGTAATTTATACTCCCCATCTCCATGGATTATTGGGAGTGACTTCAATATATCAAGTGTCTTGAGGAACAGAAAGGATGAATCACAGTTATTACCAAGAGATTTGTAAGATATACCATAAAGGCCCTAAAGTAGTATCCATTAAATTTCTCAAGAAATGAGTCTCCAACCCACACATGTGGATCAATGACATGTAATACATGTGTGTGTGGTGACTAACTTAACACACTATTCTAATAACTCCACAAACTAAGTATTTCACTTCGTCACATGATTGACTGTAGTGTGACATAAGTAAACCAAGAGTAGACATGAAACCCTTAGGCAAGAAAAATTCCATAGATCCTCAATAGGTGCTTAAATGATGAAGTGAAAATGAAAGGGGAAAAGAGGACTTCATGATTTAACCATCACAAACATGTGATCAAGTGTGACTAGGAGCGTATATATTCATATCTTTTCCAAAGAGGGTGTGAATACATGAGTTGCCATTCATTGGGCCTTATTTTTCTTTCTTTTGATTTTTCTTATATATAGGACTTAAGGAATAAGGTTTCATAAGTTTTGAACAACTCAAAGATATAATATTTACATAAATTTTTCACTTTAACCTTAGAGTTTAGACTTAGATAAATCATTATAATGTATATTTAATGATTTTGGCTTTCACTTTTTTATTTTCTTTCATCACAAATGACAAAAATGGGACATATTTTTGCCACAAATCTATGAATGCTTAATCATAAAGGCGTCATGAGATGAAAACAAATTAATGATGTTATTCCCAATGAAAATGATGGGTATTCTTGAGAAATGCTTATGCTTGTGGATGTCTCCTCCCTGGTTGAGAGGGAGTGAGAATTGACACCATATTATCCATTTGTCATGTACTATGGCTGAGACTAATAGTCATAAGCCTACTAAAGACACCAATAGGGAGGATGGTGGATTAGATAAACATCTGGGACCAATATTCTTTGAGAATTTGTGCTTTGACTAGGACTAACCACCATAAGTCAAGTACATTAATCCAAGATAAGAATAGTCATGAGGATCGACATTTCCTGGTGTCAAATATTATGATAGTGGATTAGAAATAACATGTGAGGACATGCCTGATAACATCCTAGTGTGGTAAGTGCCTAAAGAGGTAGTGGTGTCCCAAATTTAAGCCTCCCCAACATTGTGCTATGATTCAATGAGATATATAACTTGTTAGTAAAGGCCTTTCTATTTTGACAATGTTGGCTATGATGATTTA